>OMKZ01033596.1:4407-15146 GCA_900302535.1 Neoniphon sammara | reverse complement strand
GGTGGTGGTAGGGGCAGGAGCAGCTGCGGCTCTCGTCGCTGTACACACCGATCTGGTTGTTCTCACTGCAGTACAAGATGGAGAGGACGTAGCTCAGCCAGTAACGCAGAGGCCTGGGAGGAAAACAACAGCTGTGTTTAGTCACTTTAGTTTTTCAGACACCACACTGCCATCTCGGTGCATATTAGATATCCAATCTAATGTTAGCCTCTTTCTTTCCATGTTCTTTTTTTTTTGTCCAATAAAATTCATATTATGGTCTCCAAAAGTACGTGTTATTGTAAGTGCAGCAAAAACATATTTTTATCTTAGCCAAGCTCAGGCTCAGCTGTTTTGTTACAGAAGCCAAATCAGATCAAAATGAACATTTTAATCTTGTGGATTCCCCTTGAGTGGTGCAGATGGGCGGTGATAGGTGAGAGCCAAGCACACAAACACACACGCAAACACGCACCCACACACGCACGTGCGCACACACACACACACACACACACACACAAACACTGACACAGACGCAGACACAATCTGACAACTAAATGCTTTAACTCTCTCTCTCTCTCTCGCTTGATTACTCTCTGCATCTCTATCTTCTCTCCCTCTTCTTTATAAATAAAGCACACTAACAATACAATGACAATATAATTACAGTGTAAAAAGGCACAGAGCACGATATATAAACCACAAATTTTTTCATGGGAACATGAAGAGAAAAAATGTACTTATCTAGCATTTCCAAACCACTATCAAATTCATTTTTTTTTTCACGAGCAGGAGCAGCGTGATAAAGAAGTCTAGTTGGATTGTGGAGTGAGGAGGCACAGGCTGCATTTGAGTGCTGAGCTGATGGATTGTGTCATTTGGATAATTTCCTTGCCAGAAATAGCTATCAAAATAGAGTGGTCATGAGAGAGGCATAAATCTGACTGAAGTTATGATCAAAGTGGCCTCTGATAGGATGGTGAAATAATTGAGGGTCCAGGTGGGAGTGCTGCTGAAACAGCAGCCATAAAAGTAGAAAATATATAAAAGTAGATATACTCAAAATAATCATGCATTACTCGCCCACAGCAGGTTAAATCCCTGGATGTGGTATAGTGCTGGAGAAAGTGTATTGTTAGATGCAGCATTGATTGGGATTCAGTTTACACCTGCAGGGTGATTACAGTGAAACGTGTCTGTTAGGCCGAACTCCTTCCCATTTGTCTTTTCCCCCGGTGGAACAGAGAAACTGCCTTGCTCCCCGTCAGCACTTCTCACCTCACTCCACAACTGCTCCTCCTCAAGTGCCTTCTAATAAGTGCCTTCTCGCTCCACTGCTTTCTCCTAGTGCCTGGTGCATAAATCATTTTCATAATTATAAGTTTTGGGGAGCACCTTGGGTTAACAGGCTCCAGTATAAATATTCCTCCTTCCCTTTTTCTCGCTTGCTTCTTACCTCTCCCTCTGCAGGACTATTTTGGGCTGCTTTCGGCACCTCTTGCTAAGGCTGAAGAGCTTGTTAGCAGTGCGGCGAGCCTTGGTGAATAGCTGGTCGGTGCTGGTCTCAAGCTGCCGGTAGCGCTGGAGCAGGTTGGCATCCGTCCTCCACAAGTGCTCCACGACAGATGTGTTTACAGCGTAATGGGTTGGCAGTTTCCCAACAAAGCTTTGGAACTCCTCTGGTAGGAAGAAGAACATGAATAAGTAAAATCTGCCTTTGGCGATGAGCCACGGGGTAACAATATCCAAAAATCTGTCTACTCCTCATTGTTTGTCCCAGAAAAGCAAACAGCTCAAGAGGGGAATAAACAGCCACATGTCAAGAAAGCATGTTTTGTTACAGTGAATTTTTGGGGTTGCTGATCTTATTAGCATGTCAGAGAGGCAAACGTCTTCCATATTTTATTTCTGTCAAGAGATATCATATGTTAATCACCGCCTGTTGGCAGCGTACACCTCAGATATGAGTGACACGGAGCCCAAAATGCTTCAGTGATGTGAAAGCGAGGCAGGTAACAGGTTGCCATAGTAGCTATAATCATTTTTGTCAAAATATGTCAAGAAAAGTCATGTTTTAGAAAAGCTGCTTAATACTTTTTGTCTTGCTGCAAAAGAAAAGGTTCACAGCCATGACACAGCAGTGTTTCTGCTCTCATTGTTAAAATTATATAGGTGGCAAATGCTGCCTTAGACTACCTCTCCATTCTCTTTCACTGTTTTTTTGTTTTTTAAACTGAAATAGACACAAGAAAAACCAAGACCACTGATGCCTGTGTTAAAGGTGCCACATGCAGGATTTTTAAACAACATATTTTAAAATGAATTGTGATACATTTGTATAACTTCTGCAAATAAATGAGACAAAGGTAGATTTGATTTCTAGCCGCCATATCTCACACACCACCGGCATTATTTGATCTTTCCCTCACACAAACCCTGTCACAAAGACGATTTCTGCATTTTCAGGCGACAGTTTTCTGTGTTGCTTTACTGAAGAGGATAAACACAGTGGAAGTGACTTTTCCATCAGCCTTTTACTCGTTCCACTTTCTGCCAGTTTGTGAGAAACTCTCAAGTCAAGCTGAACTTAGTTGTATAGCCCTTAATCACAGTTAAAGTCTCAAAGGGCCTCACAAGGCCCGCATTATAAAAACAATGAATGAAAACAACAACCTCAATGTTAGACCTTCAATGAGAACAAGGAAGAATTCATGTGAAAACCTCATTAGGAAAAAAAAAAATGAAAGAAACCTTGGGCAGGGCCTCATTGAGAAGGATCCACCTTCAAGGATGGTCAGGCGAGCGGTTGGCGGTGAGAGTGGGTAAACAAATATTAAATGATGATAAAATGAACATAACACAGAGTAAACAGGAGACAATCCTTGAGTGAAGGTTTAGATCTAACACAAGGCATCAGTGTGCAATCTCAGCTCCAGTTTTTGGGGGAAAACAGCTCTGTTCCTGTTTTGTGCCGTAAAGCAGTCCAGTAGATTTCCTATGAAATCCGTCCCACTGGAACCTGGCAAAGTAAATTGCTGTATAAAGGCCAGCAGAGACTGCCAGTCTTCTTTGTCTTGTTTGTTTACAGTAATTATTCTACTGTCTCAAAATTTACTAGAGACTCAGGATGAGCCTCTCTATTAGAGCTGCACCTGGCTTACTGGAAATATAGTGTGAACTTATACCTCAGGCTGTATGGTAGAGGCTGAGTTATCTCTAGGTTTGATGCACAGTAAATTCACATTTTCTAACTGTTGCTGAGCCAGTGCATCAATTAAATATTTTGTTCAATGATTCTTTTAGTTGCGGCAACATTTTGGTGTTGGAGTTTTTAAAGTCAGTGGAGTTTAACTCACTGCTGCCACACCCAGCACCAACAGCCCTAGAGCACTTGATGCCAAAATGCATTTCGCACCTTTAAATAACAAACACACACACACACACACACACACACACACACGCACAAACCAAAAGGTGATTAAACGACCTCTTGAGTCAGGGTTCGACAGCCTGTGACCTACAGTGAATCTTGAATTCCAACTTTCAGTGTTAAAAGTCTGTCTTCTACCTATAGATGTTAGTTAAAATATTTGAATATACTCTATAGCTGGCTTGTTCAGCACAGTTCTACAATGTCCACTGACAGAGGACCTGAGTGAATTCAAACTTTGACTCACCGGATTCCTCAAACTCCTGGTTGGTCAGTTTCCAAGCCTCTCGGATTTGCAGCAGGTTGTTTTCCAGAGTCTGGAGGTCAGTGTGAGGGCAGTTACACTGAGGGAAGTCCAGGCTGCACTCACACCAGCAGTCGCTGTTCCTGCACACAAACTGTCCCTCCGATTTACAGCCAATGTAGTTGAGAGCAGCCTGAATAAAGTGACTCTGCAGGTAGGCAGGCAGGATGACCTGCAGTCCTGTAGACAATCACATACAGGACAGTTTAGCTGAGTCACAATACTACTACTACTACTACTACTACTACTACTGCTGCTACTACTAATACTACTACTACTACTACCACTACTACTGCTGCTACTACTAATACTACTACTACTACTACCACTACTACTACTGCTACTGCTACTACTACTACTAATGGTAGTGGTAGTAGTAGCACTTAACAACGTTAGAAAGTGCTGCTGCTCAAATTTTTACTGACATTAGTCAAAAGAAGTTAAATCACATCCATAAATAAATAAAAACACCATGTTAGAGCAATATTTCTTCTTGGTAGAACATTTTCACTTTTTGGCAGTAGTGCCACCCGTATCAAGACTAATTCTGGCTGTCCCCTGGTTTACTGATAGTCATATCACTTAAAGCTTTCATTTTGAAAAAAACACACCTAAACATATCACACTGACTATGCTGATGTGGTAATATACTTTTACTTTTATGCTTTTACAACCTTTTCAGTGTCAATAAAGGCTTGGTATCTCAAGAGCAGAGTAAGTCTAGACACCATGAAAACACTAACTGAAACAAATCTGTAGCTTTCTTCAGTAAATCAATTTATTCCAAGGTCTGTTAGTGCTGCATTTCTGTGTTTGGTTTGCACTGCAGATTCATAGAGTTTCAATGAGTATTGCGTGCACTGGACTTATCCTATTTTTGCATTATAACTGCATGCAGAATCTATACTGGATGCTGTCACAATGGCAGTAAAAGTATAAAATTAATAGTAATAAATGTTCAGTGAAAATTATCTGTACATGATAAAGTCAAGCACTAAAAATAATGATTCAATATTCATTCTTGAATCCACACACCAAAATATTTAAGGTTCCCATAAATTGTTTCCTGGATGCATCATTGGAAGAAACCAAGATAAGTAAAGCCCATACACATCTCTTTTGTTCATTTTCCACTCTTTAACATTAAATCTTAGCTTTGGAAAATTGTTTTATCACTATGTCAAATGCAGATAAGCCTTGCTGCTCTGCAGGGTCAAGACAGTGCAAACCGATATTTGTTATGGAAACAGTGTGTTTAGGGTGTAAGAGAGATTGGGGGTGGGGGCATTAATAAATAAATAAAAAGCAGCTCAATGTCTTCTGCAGTTCTTGCAGTGTGTTTCACACGTACGCTGCAGGATGCAGATTTTACCTTGCAGCTGAACCTTATTTTCTGGACTGTGAACGAGCACAGAGCTCACTGTGTCCAAATTGTCATAGTTACTACATCCGAGGGGCCCAGTTCTTGTTTCAGTCACCTGCCAGCAGGGAGAGAGAGGATGTATTAATATTTTGCTGACTGTTTCTGTTTTGTCTTTTCTTTCTGTAAGATTTCTTGAATTGTCATTGGAAGCTCCTGTTCATGCACATCATCAATAATAAAACATCATCGTCATCTAAGTTTCACATCACTTGCATATATTAACAAATTTTTCTCTGTGTTTTTCAAAAAGAAAATCAAAAGAAAAGAGACACTCATCAAAGACTCTTTTTAATTGATGAATTGCTCTATAGCAAAATTAAAAAAGTCGGTAATTAGAAAACCTTTTCTCAGACAGAATAATTTGGTCTGATCTGAAGAAGAAATTAACTTCCTCACTATTCAAAACTTAGAAGTGATTCACTTCCCTACTCATACCACATCCAAGTTATTAACCTTGATGTTAAATCACTTCCACAAAGTCTAAAACACTTGGCAAAAACACATAACTTGCACAAGTTTATACTGAAAAGCATTCCTACCATTCCTCACTGAAACCTCCCTCCCCATATGTGTTTTAATGAATGACCATATATAACAGGTGCTGCTTTACAGCCTTCATAAACTATGGTATTCATCTCTCTCTCTCTCTCCATCTCTTGCTCTGATCTTCAATCTGTCTAAACTCCACACACGCTGCAAAGTGGTAAATGAATGGAAGTCAGCTTGGCTGGAAATTAATGGAATGATATCTGTAATCCATCACGCTGATGCATAACCATAGGAAGACATTCTCGGTTCGGGGGGGTACTTGTCTTCATCAATGGCTACTCACTACAGCATCTACATTTGCCCCTCAGTCTGATTAATGCATACACTCTAATAGCCACTTCAGATGATAAAATGGATGATTGGTGTTTTATAGTACAGGATATACAACTGCTGTTCTGTTCTGCGCCTTCACTCTCTTAATGCTGTTAAAGTTTGCTGCTTATAAAACAAGGAGAGTCGATGTCTGGGCGTTTTTAGAGCACGTATTCTCTTGCAGTGAGAGATGCCCTGTATTTATAGCATTGTTTTGTTGTTTGAAAGCAGTGAAGGCATTTGTCTCTAATGGGAGGTTAGCAGGATACAGGCGTTGCCCTCTCCTTATAAAAAATTCACTTTGTGGAGTCTATTTTCAGGGTCACATTGGGCTGGAGTCTATTGGAGCATGCACTAAGGCAGGGAAACACCCTGGACAGGCCACCAGTTCACCACAGGGCTAAGACATGAACAGACAAACACAATCACATGCATTCACACCTATAGAGGCGATGTAGAGTCTTCAAACCCACGCAAACAAAGAGGGAGCATGCAAAGGACCAGGGCCAAGACTCAAACCCCAACTTTCTTGCTATGAGGCGACGGCAAGAACCACTGAGGCACCGTGCTGCTGTGACCCTGAGGGATAAACAGCTTGAAAATGAATGGACGGACTGCAGAGAGTCTGATGCAAAACAAGGTGAGACACTCATCCCCATCTTGGTTCACATGCTACCTTTTCCATGATGCTGTACAGCACAGTGAAAAGAGATAAGAGTAGAGACAGATGTGGCAGCTTGGCAACCCCTCCCCCGCCTCCTGCCACCCCCACAGGTGAATTTACTCTTGTCAAGCCAATTTGTAAATAGGCATTTGTTCTTAATCCCACCTGGTAAAATGAGTTAAATAAATAAGTTGCCTGAGCAGGTATTAAAACGCAAGCATTGGCTTGTACGTGCTATCTGCACAAGCTAAAAATAGCTGTGCACGAGGTCTTTGCGATATGTGCTTCTAAGGTACTATAATAAACATCATATAATCCACATAAGGAAAAAAACATGAAAAATGCATGGGTTTAAATGTACACTATTTAAAATTGCATTGAAGCGAGGACCCTTTGGACTCAGCTGACCAAAAAATGCAGAATAAGCCAGTCAGCAAGGTTCTCATGATCAGCCTGATTCACTGATAAATTATGTGCTTATTCCACATTTTATGTCAGTTAAGTCTACACCACTGGTTTTCAAATGGGATCAAGGGACCTGCAATGGTCCTTGAGAGGCTTCCAGGGGGTCCAAAATGGAATAGTTTAATTTTGGTATAAATTTAATTCACTGTACTATAAACTGTCAAGATACAAAAATGTACAAGTGATTACTTTGACATTATGTTTTATTCTGAGTGTTTTCGGTATTCAAGTATGACATGTAAACAAGCAACCGTAGGGCAAAATCACTTCTAATGGGGGTCTGCATAATGAAAATCAAGTTGGGGGTCCTGAACATGAGAATGTTTGAAAACCCCTAAAAGGACCTTACCTCAACCAACCCTCACTTCTGCAGCACCTTAAAACTTAAACTTACATCACTGTTCCATTGATCCAAACCTCTCTTCCCATCACAGTGAAATCAGCATTAATTTAACTCTGAACGTGTTGCAGTGTTTATATGAATCGGATCAAGACTACTGTATGTGCATCTGTGTGTGTGTGCAGCTGAATGCATTTCCTTGCACACACAAAACTGAATATGATAATAACCCATCTGCACAGGTCCATGAACTTCACTTGGCCGATTTAGGCCAAAACCAAACCAGCCCAGCTTGACACCTCTGGCCCTTCCTCAGTATGAGAGCTGGAAGCTAACAAATCAGAAGCTCGGGGAATGACACAGATGCCTAGAGGCGGTGAATACACGATGTTTCATCTCCCGAAAGGCTGCGGCGCATTTACAGCATCCTTGACCTCCACATACCCGTATGGCGGTGGATGCGATCTGGAGGTGGTGGAGCCTGCGCAGGGTGCTCTCTCTGTCAGTGAAGTAGGAGGCAGCCAGCTGGTGGAGGGCCTCCAGGGTCACTGGGCCCGTACTATTTAAGCTGCTGCTACCGCTGCTGCTGCTGGCCTCAGCCCCGGAGGAAGAAGACTCCTGGCTGAGCTTCCTTTTGTCCACAAATATCGTCAAAGACTCCTCCCCTGGTGACAGTCATGCAGAGGGAATAAGAGCTTCATTAGCCCTGACAGAGCGGCACTAATCACTGTTCATTAGCATCTTTTCAGATCGGTTGGAAAAGCGCAGTAGTGATTAAGTGCTGTAGGGGGACTGATGGTTTTTCTTCGGCAAATGAACAGATCAGAGCTCTGAATTCATCAGACTCCTCGGGAAAACAGAGCTAATTTAAAATCATTGATCAGGTTCCCTTGATTATCTTGTATTTATTAGCTAAAAATTACATGGAAAAATGAAATAAATTCTAGTCCTGGAGGCACTCATCTTTGTAACAAGTTACAAATATTACATGGCCGGTGTAGAAAGCACTCAGAGGCAACCAAACGACTACATTGTGGAGAGACTCTTACATGCAAAATAAAAGGAAAATTCCACTCTGCCTTCATGTATCATTAACTTGTTAACTGCATTTGAGGAGTGATTTTGTAATTAAATGTTGTAATTTACCTATTTGCTGTATACACACTTTCCCTCAACATGCCTAACCTAGATTTTCCCAGAATGACGTTCAGCATCCCTCAGTAAACGAGCGTGAACTTGTATTAAATTATGGATTATATCAGCACAGTAACTGTGCTTTCACACTACGAGCAGAGTGATCAACAAGTCACTAGAGGCCCATTCATTTCTTATGGAGCTGAGCGACTTGGACAATGTGTGGACTGTCATCAGGCTTGTTGGCCATGGCTGAATGTGTTGAAGTCACAAGCAGTCACCAGCCAGTTTCCACGCTTCTTTGTTTCCCTAACATGAACAACAGTTTTGGTTGTCAAGTGCAAAATGGACGAGATGCTGATTACAGTCTCCCAATTCCATGCAACTTTTGTTTGAAAGAGGAACAAACGCATCAAAAACAGTGCTTGGAGAACAGTTCCTCCATCGGGCTCAATAGTAAATTTTCAAGTAATTTTATTTCTGTTTAATTTTGATTAATGCTGTTTACAGGTACCCAGTGTGTTTTGTGACCACTAGTGGCGCTATAGTGCACACTAGGAAAACCAGGTCCTGTTTTGTTTACATGCTCTTCCGGCATGCTATGAACATGTGGGCGACATATTACACATACTGTAAACAATGAAACTTTCAGAATATTCCATTTCGAAATGTCTTTTGAGTTAGAAAATGCATTCAACGTGTTTATTAGGCTACAAGGACACACTCAATGTGTTTTGGTGAGAAATTTTGAATTGAAACAAAATTGTGTGTTAACAAGGAGAACTACGTTGGATACCTTTAATTAGTGCTTTCCAGGCTGCTAACCTGTAATGATAGGATGATGTTATGAGAGGCAATACTAAAGCATAAAAATACATAATTTGCCTGTTCAAAACTTTGTAGATGAAATCAGAGCCTGTCGCACTGCCTACAGTCACTCAGAATAGAGCGACCTAAGTTGCTCGAGGTGTGAACGTCATTTCGGAGCAAGAGAGAGAAAATTTTGCATCTGAGAAATGCAGTCACTATAACTCGTGATCGCTTTGCATTGTGGGTCCATTAAAGCTACTGTCGGAGAAACTGGTATCCCTGCCTCTTCTGTGATGGATTTCTGCATGACTGTTGAACATCGCTGCTAAATGATAATCCTACGAAGAAGTTCTTGCTCTTCAATTTTGAAAGACTGACACCAAAACCGTATATTTAGCCTACTGCTGATGTTTTGGCCAGTTATTTTTGGGAAAAAGAAAAATATGACACAAAAATAACTACAAATTGAGGCCATGAATGCATCATACATAACTAAAAACTGCTTTTAAGTTGCAGTTTGCAGGTGGGCTTTCCATTAAAAATATGTTACTGACTGACAACATATGTTTAACAAACTAACTACCACTTCTACTTCTGCTCACCACATACACTCTGCCATAATGACTAACAGAAGCAACAGAATAAAAGCCAACGGCATATAAGATAGCATGGTGTAGCAGCGGGGAAGCTCCCTGTAGGCCTAATAAAACCATTAAGTCCTTGTTTCTGTTGCCACCTCCAGTTTCTTTTTCGTATGTCTACGCCAAAGTGATCTGATCTTTTCTTTGCTGCCAACGAACTCATCCAGAAATATTTTTCATACGCTTTGTTCTTGAGATAGCAACAGACGGCAAAATCGGTGCCACGGATGCTAAAAAAATCGCATTAGAGATGGCTGTGTGAATGAAGCTCACTTTGAAGACTATACTGTACTGTACCTCCCAGAGTGGCAGACAGGAGGAGGTGGGTGCCATATTTCTTGATTATACTGTCTGTAATTGTCTGGAGGCTTGGCCGCCTCCCCAACTGGCGAATGGTGTGCATGAAGTCGGGGTCGAGGGGCAGGGCCAGGGTGCTGCTGCCACCGAAGTTGTCCCGCTTCTCTACTGCCAGACTGTTGACCTTCCATCGACCAAACTCCCTGGAAACACCACACACACACACACACACGTGCACACACACACGCACACACACACACACAAATTTGGTCACTTTGTTGCGGCCTTTCGTGAATACAGCGAATAATGCCTGGGGCTGCTGTTTAACAAGCCGCCTTGACAGCAATGGATTTGTTAAATGCATACAATATTTCAGACAAATAGATTCAGG
>OMKZ01033594.1:0-17661 GCA_900302535.1 Neoniphon sammara | reverse complement strand
GGAAGGGAGAGTGAGGGAAAGTGTAGGCAGTCACATCCATCCAGTATAGTAGTGTTACTGGTCCTGGTGGTGTGCTGTATAGATTTATGCTAATGTACCTTGGCCCACTGTCCCCTGTGTGGTCAGAGCACGTTGCTCCCTCACTAAATTGTGTCATACACTCTGCTTGATTCAGCCTCCCTCTGCCTTGCATGTGTATCGAGCATGTCACTGGAAAACCAGCTCGACATCCCCAGAGGACGTGGAAACTCAGACATTCAGCATTGAATTGCAGTCAAGTGTGTCAATTGTGCAGACCAGCCTATCTGTCTTTCCATGTTGGAATTTTGGTAATGAATTTTTTTTCCCTGCGTGACAACAAAGCGAAGGTTTTGTTTGCGTGTTTGGCTATGGACCTTTTAAATTTCCAAGTGCGCTGCCATTCACTGAGTCTGTGCCAGGTTAACGATTAGATTAATGGCTTCTTATTAGAGTTGCAGTCCTTAGACTTTGTAAATAAAGAAATTCAGGAGCCAGTAATGGGCCCTGTCTGTGCGTTCTGCTCTCTTGCTCAACATCTCAACTGAAACCCTTACACTCTCCCACCATCCGCCCATCATCCTGGCATGTGTGATTTGTGAAGGCTTTTACCCAGCATGCATTTCAGAGCAGCCAGCCCCCACAATAAAACTCCAGCAATCTGTCCCACTTTGTTGAGACGAAAGATCCCCAATCTGGCTTTGATGAGCTCGTAAATCCTGGGCCCCGGAGCGTGGTGAGAGCAGGCTCCATGATGGCAGAGTCTCTAAAAGGATGATCAGATGGCTTTATTGGCCAGGAGAGTGAGGGCGGACCGACAGGGGCCTTGTTATTGGCCTGATTTATCCAACATCCCCTGAGTGTCGTCTTCCTCAACTTGCCACTATCATTGCAGGCTGTCTATTTCTCTGTTTAAGCAGCGGAGCATGTCTGTGGGGAGTTTGTGTATGTGTGTGCATGTATGTGTGTGTATACGGATGTGTACACGTGCATCCCGATCATAATTCCAACCTCTTCCTACCTTCGACCTGTCATACATCTTAATTAGGCTCCCAAGACAATGAGGTCAGATTGTGTCTGCTGTTAGATGATTCATTGTTGCTTGATGCGCTCCCTCCTCCTGCATTGCACCTCTGACCCCAGTCATTTACATGCTAATTGATTACTTGTAGCGTAGATAAACAAAGATGTTGATTTGACAATAACCTTTCCCATGCTGATATCAGACAGTCAGTACCACAACTTAGCTGTAACTGAAAGTCGCCTTTGGCCACTGTGCTTTGTCCCTTAGATACATTGTATAGGAGCACAAACTGTATGTAGTTATATCTCTACATCAAATCTAACTAGATACATGTTCAACATGTAAGGTGTGTCATTAGATTTGCAAAGATCATACCTGCAAAATAGACTTCTGTTAGATAGTATAAAATCTAACCTACTTAGGGAAAGAATGTTAATCGCATCAGCACCTTTGACATACAGTATTGTCAAAAAAGCTGTCAATCACAGAGATGTACAAATAACCTGTTGACCAGGTAAATGACAAAGTACTTTTCTGTGATTGTCTACAGTTTATTGCTATTATTTTATGTAACCTATCGAGCACTTAGCATTATGAAACAAACACTAAAAACTATATGAAAATTATATTTCCTTTTTTTTTGGATATATTGCAATGAAGATGCTGCAAAGGGCTCAAAATGAAGGTCAGCTGCTGAAAGAATGTACTGGTAGTCATGTTAAAGTTGATAACAAACAGCAAATTTTTATTTGCTAGTGCTTTTTTGCATGTTTCCAAACCATGAATCAAAAAATAAATTGATGCTTCCAAATATATAAATAAAAGAGAGCCTTGCCACAAATGATAACAACAAAGTCATACAGTGGAAAATGAATATCAGTCATGTAAAACAGAGGTATGATAATGAAGTAAGCCCAAATGAGAAATGAGACCAGATGTGCCAGTGTTTTGCTTAAATACTGTACATCTCCACTCAAAATATTTGTACCAGATAATGAAAATTATGAAGACCCTTTGTGTAGCCCCATTTCTTACATTTAAATTTTTCTAATTTTATTTGCTTAATTCACAACCTGATTTCGCTCACATCCAAGCAATTACCCAAGCTCCATTTTGCCACATTGTTGCACAGTAATCCCTGACCCAATGTCTGCTCTTATAACGCCTCTTAATTTCCCATAACACTCTGAATCAAGTCTGAATTTGAATGCACTTCATAACCTTGCTACCAGAGGCAACCAAGACAGCTAGAATACAGTCAGGGCAGTCAGTGATTCCCATTCATTCCTCCCATCGTCATCACCCTAACCGCGTGGGAGAGTTATCTCGGGGGCCGATTAGAGTGATGAATATGTATTTGCTCCTCTCTTCTCCTTCTCATCCATTATGGATGAGGCACACACTGCAGCATGGAGGAAACAGGAGAGGGTGAGGTCGTGAGTGGCAATTTTCCCAAAGTAGGGCCAAGTGAGTCTTACGGTTGTAACACAGGATTGGAAGCACTATTTTCATCCTTGAATGGCTAATGATAGCTTTGCTGGCAAAAAGATGTCAAATAGATCACATAGAGTAGATCTTTGTACATAAATAATGGCCCTGCCCTTCCTGCCCTGCCGTGTTATTTTTGTCTCTGCACCATTGTGAAGGTTAACCTGGATTTGTTGCCAAAAAAACATTTTTGTAGCCTAGAAACTAGTCTAGTAATGTACAGGGCCTGTCAGTTGAGATCAGACAGATTTCTCAGCTTTCTCACAACGGTACACCTGATGCAAATTGTCAGAAATACTATATTATTATTTAAACATTGTGGCTTACAAGGTCAAAATTAAGCATTTTCTATTCTGAGGTGTCATGTAGTAGCTTGCTGATGAGATGGCTCGCTGGCTGACTGGACGTCATCCATCAATCTCGTTATGTCTCAGCCTCTGGAGGGCTGCTGGGTCAGTTCAGCTGTGGCAGAGGCTGTGCTTTGAACTGGATCATTTAATTACAGTGGGACTCAAATTTAGTGGTGCCACTCTGAATTCCTTTGGTTCAGAAGTGGCATTTACATTAGAAAGTAATGTCAAAGTACACAATATGACAGATATATGTTTTTGCAGTTTATATGGTTAATAGCTTATCATCGTGAAATTACATGAAATAATTTGCTGCTCCACTATTCCAGTGGTGCATGCCTTATCCTCTGCTCTGCCAGTTATTACACCACCTCTCTCTTCAGGTGAATTGCCTACACCACAGTTAAAATGCAAATGTCAGAAATCCTTCTCTTCGCCGTCGGCCAGCCCCCACACTTTGAAAAATTAAATATTCATGATCTCCATGATTACTGCGCATCAGAGTTTAATGCTGAAAACCTCAAGTGCAGTGTGCAGTGTTGTCTTCAATTGGCGACTATCCTGTGTAATACACTTGATACCGATTTTCTATCAACAGTCATTATTTGGATTACAATTAAGTTAAATATACTTGTCAGAGTGTGTGTGTGTGTGTGTGTGTGTGTGTGTGTGTGTGTGTGTGTGTGTGTGTGACTGCAGTGTGTGCTTCCTTCTGATAGGGTTTTCACTCGTCTGTAACGACTGAAATTGTATTTGCTAATGGAGCCATTTTGGGACAAACAGGCACAGGCAGAAACAGAGCTATCTGACCCAAGATAACACGTTTGTTTGTTGGCATTTTTCCCATTGCTGTACCTAATCTCATATATCAGACATTTGGACTGTGCAATTTATTTTCTATTAAATTCACATAGGGTGGAAATTCTTCAGTTAGACCAAACCATGGTGTATTTCTCAGATACTATTTTTTTTAATCAAGCTAAAATCCCTTGAGCAAGGCACTTAGCATTCCCATTGCTCCAGTGGAGCTGCTCAGTTGTCATCTATAAAAGCTGTCGTTGCTGTCTAGATTTGAAAGTGCCAAACTGTATAAATATAAAGCTAGGTCAAGCTGAGCAGCAGCATAAGTGACCAGCAAACTCCTTACCCATATACATACATACATATATACATATATATATATATATATACACACACACACACACACATAAAAGTTCAAAGAAAACAAAAAAAACAAGCATGATGGATTGTTGGATTTTGGGTGAATTGTTAAACCCGGTACATAGTCTACGCAAGGAACGCATACGCAAACGCAAGTGCTTGACCTATGCAAGCTGTTTGCTTGCATAGGTCAAGGTGAGTACACGCACGGAGCTCGACGCCTGTAGGTCTAGTCTGAGATAGAAATATTTTTGGTGTACATGATGCTCTGTCACTGCCAAAAAGAGCTTTGCATAAAATATTGATGATACCAATTACTCTGCAAGATTTTCTTCATAATGTACCTCCGATGCCACTGGTTTACACAGGAACATAAGAAGTGATATCTTCTTCTTCGTTGGTAGTTGCTCTTTACTAGCAATTGCCATTTAGTGCCTCTACCTGAAACGCAAGGCATTGCAGCAGATATTTGCATTGTGTTACAAATTTTGGGCTGCACATTTTGGTACCCAAGAATGTGAGGAATAACCCTTGCGTCGTCCTCTGCATTTGCGTATGCATTCCTTGCATAGACTATGTACCTGGCCTTACACTTTCCTGTTCCAATAGCCCAGTAGCTAAGTTCTGTACCCGGATAATGGTTTTTAATCTCCTGCAAGATAAAAAATTGATCATCGGTTTAACAATTCGGTGCACTTGCCATACAAAAACACTATCAACTGCCATTACATTGCCAGTAAGTGACATCTGCAGGCACATCTGGAGTTGAGGATAGGTTTGGCACATCATCACATAACATTACCCAAATGAAGAACTTTGTTCCAAGAAGACTTATACACCACTTGAAAAAAGCAGCATCTTTCATGACTGATAGATCTAAAAATCGTAAAAAAGCGTAAAATTGAAAATTGTAGGCCACATAAGTCCCTGTTTGAGACTCAATTCTTTATATTTTAGAGATTTCAAATGATGAATGCAAGTTACTGACATTTGCCATATTGCTTTTAAAATGAGTGCTTTATAATCTTTAATAATTTTCCACAACAGAAGATTAGATGACACATGAACGACAAAGAGAGGAGATTTTCATTCAGACTGGTATCTAAACCAAATATCGCATAACATAATATTAAATTCTCCAACCATATCATAATGTCTGCATTATGTCTGTATTAACAGATAGTATTCCTTTACCATATAGCCTCTTCTCCATTAGTTGATCCAGTCCCTCCAATTTTACCTCTTGGTGGCACAAGGCCCTTGGCATTTATATTAATAGAATAGAGTATTGGTGTGAAATCACCCTAGTCTCCCAACTTCCTGATTATTATGGTGTTATTGCCAATCATATATAGTGGAACGGCCGGTTCCCTCACCTCCAAAGTAATTGAGAAGGTCTCTATCTTTCTTCAGTCCTGGTCACTTTCCCATTAGACCCCACACTCTGCTCCGAAATGAGTCGTCAGCCTTCCCAATCTGGAATTACCTGGGACAAGACATTACCATCACTGGTGGACATATTAGATCGTCATAGTTTTAATAATAGAATGGTGTGTAGGCAAAAGGAGGGGGCTTTAATAATGATATTGAAAAGGAGGGTGTGAGGTGAGTTGGAGTTCATGGTTGAAATAATGAGGGTGTTAGGTGAATTAATATTTTTGAGTCGGGGATGTGAATACATGAATGTGAAAGGTAGCCCTTATGAATTCCTATCTACCAAATCTATGCATATTTTAAAGTGTGAGATGGCCTGGCTGACTGGAATCTCTAAGGGAAATATTGCTGTAATATTGAGAAGACTTGGGCACCCATTACATTTTTTATGTTATTGAGTAATGTACCTATTATTAAATGTAACTGTGAAAGTTACACACTCTCAAAGGGCTCAAGTTTGAGTTCAGGTTCAAGAGACTGAGTAATATGATATTTTTGAAAAGGGAAATGAATATACTGCGCAAATATATTGACAAAATCAGATAATTTTGCTTTTTTAGTGTGAGCTTAATTCAAGTTTAATTAAAGTGTATCTCACTGTAAAAAAAGAAAAAAAAAAAGAGCAGAGAGCAGTGTAGACTTTTTTTTGCCCTCAGCATATTTTTCTGCAGTTTACAGCCATACCAAGTAAAGGTAAGCCACATCAATGAATTATAGAACTAGTTGGAATTTAAACAAACATTTATTTGCCTCAAAACTCCATTGTAAACACTAAGACCATTCATTATTTATTCATTTTATATTGAAATTGTCCAGCAGGGGCACTGCAGGACAAACGTTGAGACAATACGGTACTTGCTATATGTATTACACCAACAATAGTGAATTATATTGGACGCCTTTTGGAGATTTGGCAGGAGGAAGAGAGGAGAGAGAGAAGAGGTATGAGGGGGGTGAGGAAAGGAAGGAGAGGGAAGAGGGTTGTGGAGCAGGATGGGGAATTTGAGACTAGAGGGCTGCAGCATCACAAGGGCAGAGGGGCAGCCGACCATATTTGGAGGGAGCCAGCAGCCAATCATCATGGATTAGGAGGCATGAGGACCTTCAGCTTCCAACTAGAAGTAAAATCCTGGAACAAACAGTGCATACGCTCACACTCACACACACACACACACACACACACACACACACACACACACATTTGTTCTCTCTCACACACATATTAGTTGAGAGTAAGGACAAGCTGGTAAAGAAAGCCTTGGATTTGCTACTATAAATCCAGCTTATAGACGAATGGCCACCACAAACAGAGAAAATGCCTTGGCAGCAAAATCACATTGCCGAGGGCTGGAGAGAGCAGCAGAGGAATGACGGAGTCAGTTCTGGACTTTGCAGGAGAGTGATAAAGGACAGAGAGATGGCACAATGGAGAGGCGGTTCAAGGAGGAGAGCAAGGCATTTGCTATTTGAGAGAGATTGAAAATATAAGCAGGTAGAAAAAAGTGCCAGAATCACCCTGCGATCTGTGAACTAAAAGAACTTCTTTAGATATGAAATTTTTCCCCTCTCACTTGTCTGCCTTGACCAAACATTCACAAATTCCCTTCCTCTTCCCTCGGTCACAGAGAACACGTCGGATGAGGGGGAACATACAACACCAGTGTTCAGATTTGATGGCTATCAGCCCGCTAATTCCATTTTGATTAGCCATCTCTTAATGCCTCGGCCACACCTGCTTGGACATGCGTCGCCACTCCGCCCCCTCGTTAGTGGGCAAGCGTTCCATCATTAATGAGACGCCCAGTAACCACGGTGACCCGGCGACGCATTCCCAAAACATTCCATCAGTCAGTAGAGCATGGGCATGAGATCATTAACAGAATGCTCATTAATTACAAAGCGGCAGGATTGGCTGGGTTTGGGGTCGCCGTGGCACTCCAGATGATAAAGGATATGGCTAATGTGTTTAGTCGTTAGTGCTTAACTACAGGCAAAGGGGATGAAGCCCACTGCGCAGCCATCTTATTGCAAGTGAGTACAAAGTGAGTAAACAAGGTGATACGTAAGAATGCAAAGTTATGTAACTGTAGAGTATTAAAAGCGGAAGGAAGGAAAGATAGAGGGAAGGAACAAAGGTGGGAAACGTCAAAAGTGAGAAATGGAAGTTGAGATCAGAAAGAAGGAAAGAAAGGCAAGGAAGGAGGAAAAGAAGTGTAATGGAAGTGACAGAGGAGGAGAGGGGAAAAGGGGAGAAGGAAGGAAGTTAATGAGCTCAACAGCCCTTTTATTATTCCAGCTCCTTTCTGACTTTAATGTTCTGTACAGGTCTCTGGCTCGAGCTTTTGTCCCTCTTTTTATCACACACTGAAAACGCAATTAGTGTTTTCAATTTTCAAGGCCCCTCTCCACACGGCCATAAAGCAAGGCCAGGTAATGTCCAGAAATGTAGCTCCATAAACATGATTGGATAGAGCCATTAGTATTAAAAAATAGTAATGTGTTTCACTGTAATGTAAACTGTAAGAGATGAAAATTTAGTACTCCAGGTTGGGTTGAACTGATGAAGAGATGATACAGTGTGCTGACTTGGCATGTTTTCACGAGATCTTCAAAACAGAACAGAGTGTAAAATCACATAACCAATTAATTACTTAATGCCACACTTCACTTCACGGATAATCTGTAATTTTCTATACTACCGATCAGGGCTCAGTGAAAAAAAAGTGACATTTTGCTTTGATTTTTGTTAGGTAGCACACATATCTCTATACATCCATATGATGTTATTAGTGATCATTCTCCACCCTTAGGACACTTAATACACAGCAATGTACTGCCCCACTGGTTTGGTGCATATCAGGGGAACGCAACTGATGGAAGAAAGAGTTATGTACATTTTGGCCTGATGGTGGTGCTAGAGGAAAGGTTGTGAGGTCACCAAAGTTGACAGGGTTCATCCTCTTGGTAGCATGAATGTTCCTTGTGCAAATTCCATGGCAATATGCCCAATAGTTTTTGAAATATCAAATTTCACTTCAGGCCAAAGGCTGAGGGTGGCTCTAGCAGAATGGCAATGGGGTCATCAAAATCAAGAAGAATCTTCCTTTGGGGCACATGATTGCACTCACCAAATATCATGGCAATCTGCTAATTAGATTTAGTAAGCTCCATGACCATAATTGATATTTTTGCCTGAGGGTGGAAATACAGGAAAGGTCATGAGGTCATCAAAAGTGTGAAAGTTTATTTTCTGGGGAGCATGAATGTGCTAATCAAATTCCATGGCCATCTGCCTGATAGATTCAGAGATAGTAAATTTGACATTTGGGTCTGAGGGTGGTGCTACAGAAAAGGTTATGATGTCACCAAAACCAACAGGGTTCATTCTATGAGGAGCATGAATGTGCTTACCAAATGTCATGTCAACCTGCCCAATATATTGTGAGACATCAAATTTGACATTTTCGCCTAAGAGTGGTGCAAGAGGAAAGGTGTTGGTGCCACCAAAATAGATAGCATTCTTTCCCTGGGAAGCATGAGGACGCTCAGCAAATTAGTTAGCAATGCATCCATTAAATTTAGAGATTATTCTGTGTAAAGGTCAAATGTTTATCCTGAGGGTGGTGCTAGAAGAAAAGTCATGAGATCACCAAAATTGACAGGGTTCATCCTCTGAGGAACATGAATTGCTTACCAAATTTCATGGCAATTGGCTCAGTATATTTCAAGATATGTTGACTTGGAGTACTGAGCAGTATTGAATGGGCAGAGTGACTGATACGGTCATCCTTAGACCAGTGGGGCAAAAAGGTAGAACACAACGTACAACGAGTACACTGGTCAGTCATAGCAGGAAGTATTCATACATGATTTTGGCCCATCAAGGGATGATTGGCAGATGATGATTCTGGAGCTGAGATTAAAAGCACAGAAATGCATAGAACAGTCCTGGCTGGACTGTGGAAAACAAGAGGTCTCACCTTCACTCCAAGCAGATTTTTTTGTCTGAAGATGCTAAGATGAAGACATCACACAAGAGTAGGAAAACTAGAAGCTGGTGCCTGCATCTAAAGAATAAAGAATTGGTAGAGTCTTGCATCTTTCTTTCCACAATCCCTGTGAGATTTTTATGGGTGCAATACTGTCAATACTCAAGAAAAGTTGACTTCTCACCGATCTAAACCTACTGCTTTGAAATCATAGGATATATGTTAAAAGGAGGGGGAATACCCACCCTCCAACTTGTACACCCAGTATGCTCCACTCATGCAATGAAAGTGGGACAGGTCTAAAAGGCAATATCACTTTACAGTACAAACAGCCTGATGGAAAACCCCAGTGGTTTGAAATGGCAAGCCTACTGGGAGTAAGAGTCAGTGTGTGGGTATTGTTTTTCTTGTTCTTAGATGTCCTGTAATTCCCAGATGAGGACATGAGATCAGAGGTGTGATCACAGCCGCCGTGTTCAAACACAAAGATAACCTGTTCCCATCTTTGAAGTTTCCACTGAACCCACCATTTATCTCATAGATGTTATATTATACTAATCTTGTGAAATCTCATAGAACAAGGCTTAGATGTGCAATGAGATTTTTTTTAGCGTTCTTAGAAACTCCTTGTCAAACTCACCTAATACTTGGTTTGCGCTGTGCTCATATATTTCTCTCTGAAACAGTCATTAATATGCAAAAACTCTATTGCTAAAAGCCAATTTCTGACCTTATCAACTGCATTAACATGAAGTACAGCAATATCTACTTGAATATACAATTTTCACGCTTTTAAGTAATGGAATGTCTTCAAAAGTTATCATGAAGGAGGAATAAATTTAAAAGTCTGATTTAGAGGTTGCAAACCCCCAAAATGCAGCTTGCACCATATAAATCATTTTCTTAGATGCTGTGGCCAATCTCTATGTAGCTATGTTCTTTAAACAGTATATAATCAGCACGTAATTATGAACGATGTTGGCAACATGCCAAAACCAAAATCCATCACAGGCATTAGCGCTATTCTACAAACACAGTCATTATTCTTCTGCATAGTATACAGTATATCAGTATGGAAAGACGTAATCCAAGCACAACATCAACATAAACATAAAAATCCCTATGATAATACAACAGCTTGATTGGGCCAGAATGTCAATCACTGTGTGTGCCAGTGCAAAACCCAATATCTGTTTGTCTTGTTTTTGTTTATGCATGTAATTGCCTTGTGTGCATAGACCTCTTAAGTACAACTTGAAAATAAAAAGTAAGACTTTCACAACTTTTTCATCTTATCATAATCATATCATAGGTCTCTTTTTTTCTTTCAGTATTTTCAAAAATAAGCATAAAGAAGATAGTGTGCATATTCAATATACCATTAAAACAAACTCAAAACTGTTCTTCAGAAACTCTGTCAAGTCACTTTGAGACCTGGAAAATGTCATCAGCTCCATGTGTATTATTTTAGCAGTGGGACTACGCTTTTGTTCCCACTTGAATAGTGTTTTGGGCTTTTAAAGAGAAATATGTGTGGCGCTTTTAGAGTGCTCAGTGCTACCACAAGAATGCACCCCATAGTTGGCTGCAGATTTTTGCTCTGCATGTGTTGGAGACAGCCTGTGAATGTGAAGTAGATTAATTTGAGTTGAGAGAAGGAAACCTATTGAGAGCGTGGGTGAAGGGTGGAGAGGAGGACTGGGAATGAATAGCAGACTTGTGAACTGAAGAGATAAGGCATCTGATCTCTATCGGTTGTATTACTCCCCTCTCTCCTTCTCTCTTTACCTTCTCCTTCTCTTTTCCTTTCCCCTTTCTTGTTCCTTTAGGCTCGTTTAGTTAATTAAGGCCATGGAATGTTTCAGAAACCAATTATGCCTTGACATTATTAAAAGACAACGCTTCCTTGTAAGTGCAGATTGTGTCTCTCTTGTCTTGGAAGAGAAGGGAAACTTGTCTGACCTCAATGGCCGCTGAAATACGGATTGCATTTATATAGCGAAATGTAACATCAGCAATTTTCAGCTTTCTGCGTCTCTCTTCGTTGTCACTTCACTGACAAGTCCACTTCTCTTTCATTACTTTAGAACCTCTTACCTGGCAATGACAGACCTCGACATTCTCTGCCACTGGATTTTCTATTAGGGATAAGGAGGGCCTGGGATCAGATAATAGACAATGTTGCAGTAGGCACAGATAGGATCTCTTGTTAATTTGGGGATTTGAATATGGCACCTTGGAGCCTGAGGCTGGAGGCTTTGATCAATTATTCCAAACACCGCTGAGACTGAACAGAGGACTCCATCCCTAACACTGTATATAGTTATGGGTAAGGACAGTAAAGCTTTATAATCTGGGTAAAATAAAGGATAGTTTTATTGCCTCATATAGTGTCAGTGACTCTTACAATTTCAATTTGTCTTATGGTCGACGTACACTACAAAACCTTTGCGTTCCTTTTGCTACATGCATGTCTGTGAGGATGCATTGCTTTCCCTGTTGCTGATTTTATAGTTCTCTTTAAAACACGGCGGGCTGTTAAAGACACAACTGGAAGATCACAGGTTTTATCGCTGCACAAGTCAATACATCTATTATTGCCAGTGTCCTTGAGCAAGACACTGAGTTCCCGTCTGTCCTGTTCAGGGACCTGCTCCTGGCTTACCATGCTTTCTGACCCCTCTGATGAAACACGTACACGTACATATGCATGTCAGAGTGCTACATGTGTGAAGACACAATTTCCAGTGTATGATATGATGAATCAGGGCACCAAATTACATGAATCTTCCAAACAGTAAACAGAGCGTGGTGAGATTTTGCATTCTTGGTTCTAGGCTGTCCTTATTTGCTGCCTAGACAACAGTTGTACCAAGACAGGGATGATTAGGGGAATTTGCGCATGCTAATCAACACTCCATGTAAGTGTAGCTGATTTGTACAACATGCATAGTGATTTGTCATGAAATGCTATGGTCTCTATGAAGGGGGAAGCAAGGAGAATCTCGCAGAAGTGCGGATGTTGATTTTCCAACTTCTAGTGCTATTTTGAGCATATGCAAATAATCTCTGGAACGATTGACACCAAAGGTCGTTAATTAACATAAGTCAATTCTGCTGTGCTTCATTTGGGAGTGAAATGTAGCAGCAACCAAGCTTCTCTCTGAGCACATGTACAGTGCTAATAAAAGGCAGGCCCATGAAGTTTACAGCCAGTGCAGTTAGTTGAGCTTGATAGTGCTTGAATATTTATGATTATTTTTGGGGGTGTTTTTGTCTTCAATTGATAGACAGTGGAAGAAGAGCAGAGAGGCCAGGAGAGAGAGGGGACGGGGGTGGATTGTCAAAGGGCTTGGGCAGGACTCAAACCCAGGACCTTGCAGTCATATTGCATGCATACTACACTACTACACAGTCAGGATGTGCAAGATTTTTTCATTATACACATCAAATATTTGAGCTACATTTTTCACATTTAACATTTGCTCACACAAATAACTATCCATGCAAAGTGCACTGCAGAGAGTAAGAAATATACCTTTATTGTGTTCAAGTGGCATTTATGCAGTAAAGAGGCCATCCTAGTTGTGAGGTTATTGATTGCTCACAGGCATGCTTAGTGATACTGATACTACTGAATGTAATTTAAGGTCCTGAAGAGCTATATCTGGAAATGCACCACTGCCATTATCAAAAAATGTAATTATTTGCATGGAGGGTAGAGCAGTTTTTCATCTTTTCTATTAATCTCTTGTTGATTTTCACTCTGCAACATTTTAGGTGTGTCCTCTTGAAGAAAATATACACGCTGAAACATGAAACATAAATGTGCATGTACCTTGCATTCATGGGTCCCTTCTGTTGTTTGGTGGTGTATTAATTTTATTCTTGTGATAAGAAAATCTGAAAATCAACTCTTTTTTTTTTATGTGAAATGGAATAGCACATGGTGATTCAGAGGATACACATTTTTTGTTCTTAGATAATAAATATAGTAGGCTAGGTTTTTCCTCTGATTATGCAAATTGGACTCTGCCTCATGAATATTCATGACCAAGTTCATGTGACAGACTTCACTTACTGGAACATGGACATGCAACAGTACAGCCAGTGATAAGTAAACCAATAAGTACCAATAAGCAAAACCAATAAGTTAATTTTTATATTTGTCGGTAACTTGTTACACCTTGTTAAACCTTTTATTGTACACTCACGAAATCACATGGCTAACATTGTCTCTAGCTAGCTACAACAGGCTATCTAAATAACTTCAGCTAATGAGATGAGATTTGCCGTGCACAGCCGATATCAACAGGTGCTGATGGGCTGCAGGACCATGACATAAAGAGTAGTGGAAAGACACCTGCACACTGTAGAACTTTACTAAATATTTATTGTGAGCAAACAACCAAAAAAGCAGTTTAACAGTTAACTAAAGTGAAGGTCACGCAACAGAAATATTTGTTACAAGACAGAGTTTTTATTCAGGAAAGGAGACAGAATTAATATTGAATTAATTTATTGTCCCAAGAGGAATTAGTTGTGCACCAGAGACACCTGTGTGACTGTCTGTGTGATTATCCTGTGAAAGTAGTTGTTTTGTTCTTGAATCCACCTTTTCCACAGCAGCCGTTTTCACATGAAATATTATGGTAAACACATGTGTTACTGATGACATTAATTAAGGTTCCATTCTATGTAGACCTAAATGGATCAGAACCTTTGTTAATGTCATTAGTTACACTTGTGTTTACCCTACTATTTCATGTGAAAATGGCTGCTGTGAAAAAGGTCTATTTCTTATGTTCTGGATAAGTACTCCTGTGCTCCTGTGAAGTACATTGTGAATTCTTCCAGACATTTTTTCTTTGATTATTACTGAACATTTCTTTCACCACCTTGTGTACATCAGTAACTCCCTATAACCTTAACCTGTGTAGAACTTCTGTGTCATGTGTTTACATCAAGGTAGACCGGATGTGTAATTCCTCTGTCTATCACACTGTTTTCTCTTCAGCTCTCCCAGTGTCACAGTGACATCTCTCCTGTGTCAGTTGGCAGTCCTCATTTGAACATCTTTTCATTTTCATTTCGATGGTGGGTTTCATGCATGCACATTATATGGTATATCGCACATAAATGGTAAATGGGCTGCATTTATATGCCACTTTTCTAGTCTACCAACCTCTCAAAGCTCTTTACAATGTATGCCTCACATTCACCCATTCACACACACATTCACACACTGATTATAATGTCTATGAAATACTATACTACGTAATTATGTAAATAATAGTGGAGATGGTTCTATAAATTGACATCTAGAATAAAAATTATGCTAAATGATTTGTAGAGCATTTAGCTCTTGTAAGAATGTCTCATTTTCAGTTTTAACTGTGTCCAACATTTGCTTATATGTCTATTTGTGTTAACTAGGCCTACAGTTACCCCAGCCAGTCACACTTTCCCTAATGTTTGGAATTTCATTATTTCTGATCAGGAATTCTCAGCAGTCTGGTGGTGAGTGAGTTGATATTTCTGAGTCATCTACTTCTGACATCCATTCGGTTCACAAAGCACACTTTGACCTCTGTCAAGTAGAGCTTGAAAGAAAGGACATGAGGATCTCGAGGAGCAAGGTTAGTAACTTTTGTGTAACTTGTAGTGGTCTAATAATATAAAATATGAGGAGTAAAACCCATCAAAGTCCATATTGCAGTAACGTCCTTCAGAACTTTCCATACATAAACACTCACAGTGCCAGATTAATGTATCAGTGTGTGAAAACACATTGTCTCAAAGGCTTACAGGGAACTGAACTGAACTTAGAACGGAACAGAATACAGTCAGATACAGTATATTTATAATTATGCACATGTGACTTTTTGGGAAAAATAATAATTATAAACAAGAAAATAAGCAAATATAAGCTCTTTGCAGGTCTTTAAACAGGGTTCTTTGCCTGGTCTGGCAATCATAAACTTCTAATAATATCCCTTAAGAACAACCAGGCCTTGATCATTTTTTTGAGTCTAAAAGATATCTAGTTATCCCAAAAAGCATCTCCCTGCTTTGCAATTAACTTTCAGTGTGGGCTCATAAGCTTTGTGTTAACTGCGGCCAATTCCATGTGTAAAGCAATTGGACTGACTGTCCCAGGGTTATAACAGGGCTTGTTGTACTGATGATATGTGTTGATGTGTTATGGCTGCTTTTCTGTCACAAGGGGCACATGTGAAATGCCGGGGCTTGGCACACAGACATCCTCTTCAGGAAACTCTTCACCATTGCTTTCATCCACTGTCTCATAACCCCGAGTCTGAAAATGAGTATAAAGCACTTATCAGGGCTGCTCTTAACTTGACTATATAATTTTGTTATTTCTTTCAAGTCAAGTGTTAAGTGTGAAATGTCGAGTGTGTGGTTCAGTTCCCTTTTTGTAAAAAGCCACATTTTGGATGATTTCACCTGCAGCATTTCATCTTCCTTCACTCCTTTGTTGGTGTCAATGTCTTTTTCACTAATTCGGGTTTCCTGCATTAGGCTATCGAGATGAGATGTCCACCAATAATAAAAATACTACTACTACTACTGCTACTACTGCTACTACTACTACTACTACTACTACTACTACTACTAATAATAATAATAATAATAACAATACCTCTGTCCTTGACCTCCAAACAAACACCTGAATTTCACACAGTAAATTTCTTTTTAGTCTTCCACCCCGACTTTGCCTTTTTCTCACACACAGAGAATGGACTGGGAAGCACATTTACATGCCCATCAATATTCAAGAGGCTGTTTCACTTACCATTCATGGCTAATTGTGTGAGTTAACGGGGTGGGATATGAGACTTGTTCGTGTGTGCAAAATTACAAGTTGATTGGGATTTATAAAGAGAATCTTGCATGACAGAAAATATACGTATGGTTTTATAAATTAGATTAGGCTCGCTATACGCACTTTTATGCAACAAACTATTTTCTGCTAAATATTTGTACATACCACCTACTTTTCTAAATATAATGCTCAATAGAATTAGACAGAAAAGTCATAAACTACATGAATATTTAATTTCTCATTATATGAGTCCAACATTTTGAAGCTTGTCATTTTGAAGCTTATTTTTTGATACAGAACAGTCGATATGCCATTTTGCATCAACAAACAAAATCTAAGCCTTTGATGACTGTCAAAGACTGTCAAATAGCCAGCTGTGCTTATTAAACAAAGGTAAGGAAGTTAGGACAGCAGCCTCTTCAATTCTATTGGTCAGTATGTAAATATAGATATTCTTGTGATTTCTGTTTGGATTGGGTCTCTGTATGCATTGGAAATGGTGCACTGCTATTGGGGTTATGTTCTTGAATTCACTGCTGTGTTTGCATGGATGAACCCAGTATGCATGCTAAAGTAGTCATTGACATTAAGGAGGACTGTTTTTTAAAGGAACAGCTCAGGTGTTGTTGCTTTAAATTTTGCAAGTGTATCTGACAAACAGGGAGTTTGTCTAGCCTATCTAACAAACAAAGCTCACTGTTATGATTACTGAAATATTGGATACAAAATGTATTTCTTTTTTCAAACCCTGAGCTATTGTTTAAGAATTCCCCCCATACCTGGTTGCTCTGCAGCTATAAAGATATAGATAGATAGACTTGTTAAAGGTTTTGTGTCTGTTGTGGAGAAGAGATTATCATGCTGTCCTCTACTTTTTCCACAGCGGTGTTGCCTCTGACAGACTACGCTGAATCCTGAATTCCTGCTAAGGTAGGAAAATTGGTCACATCCATTCTACAACCCTCCAATCATTGTACTGGGTATATCAACAGTTTTACACCTCCTCACCTTAGCTCACTCACTTGTATCTGATCACCTCTCTGTTCTCCTTTTTAAAACCTCTTCAACCCTGCTGGTCCCATTGGTGGTTTTGTCATTACAAATGCATGCTGCACAGCTGAGCTTTGTTCATATCCCCAGAATTTTATTTTAAATTCTAGTTGAGATCCCAAGGTTTCCAAAGATACCAAATATGTCCTGCTGAATTACAGGGAAATGTGATGCACAATTTATTTGATGTAATGTTGCAGCCATATTGGTATTTTGGTATGGTATTTTGTGTTTTAATATTTCACTGAAGTGTGATGTAGCTTCAGTGATGCACTGCAACCAGCACTGAATATGTATGCG
>OMKZ01033593.1:0-18836 GCA_900302535.1 Neoniphon sammara | reverse complement strand
TACCACGCGCCTATTTTATTTCATTCACATTTCTAATACATGTGACAAATAATTTAGGTTTATACACTGTGATAATATAGAATATCTGTGTCCCCTGTGTGTGTGCCAGACGGAGGTGTGTTTGTTTGAAGTCTGGGACATTCCCTGGCAGGGCGCCTCCACTCTGCTGAAACAGAAGTGCCAGCCTGCAGGTCAGTCAGCCTCAGGTCGATCATTTATCACATTACATGATTTCCAATTCCAGCTGTCCCATGGTCAAAATACAGTTGCATAATATATCTGTGGGCCACGGTGAACGGCTCGGATGGTTCAATGTCTCACACGCTGCATTAATTCTTCCCCAAGAGGTCTAGGGAACAATCACTGCTGACCTACCCATTGTGTGTGTTCACCATCGTCCCATGATGCATTGCTTTAGCAGTATCTTATGGGATGACAGTGACCCCATCAAATTTGTCGGAACAATGTGATCATAACTTTCCACCCAGAACTGAATTCAAACAGACTTTAATACACTGTTGTGTACTGTCATCACAGAGATGGAGGGTCAGACAATCTAATTGATTATTGATATGTTAACAGTGATTGGTATTGACTTTGCAGCCCACACCGCCATAGCACCAGCTCTGTGACTGAGAAAAGTCTTTATGCTGATGTTTCCTGTATTTTGACCATAGCCCGGCTTGTTTCATTTGATTAAAGCTGCACTTGCCAACTTTGGAAGAGGTTAAATGTTGAAGCTGAATACCCAGAAACCCTGTTATGTAACATCAGCGAACTCCACGCAGCATGTTTACCAGTCCAGCTGGCCTGTGATGCTTCATAGAAAAGGTACCAAAGGTGATGAGAGAGAGAAAAAACAAAAAACACACACAAAAAAAAAAAGATCCAACACTGGTGAGCCACTCACTGCTGTTTGGATTTCACTCCAATGTTTTGATTTGTCACTTTCTGAGGGAGGAGAAGTGACTGCACTGACACTAAACTGTTTGGACCTGCAATGCCTCAGTTAGCTGATAAGGCATTTCTTATTTTAAAAAAGTGCAGCTTTCTGTGTCCGTGTGCAAATTCTAGCAGTTGGATATAATCAATAATGAGCCATGTCAAAAATGATACATTTTTACTTGTTTTACTGGATCATTCAGGGCCAGCACACTCTTGAAGCCATGACATGTCCATGAAGGTGTCACACTGACATTCGCCCGATCTCTGTGATTTTTCTCTTATCAGTGGAACGTCAGCTCAAAGAGACCAACAAAGTGGAGGATCCATCCGCGAGCCAGCCTGTGGAGGTGACGCTAACAACGTGTTCATATGACTTCAACAAAAACACACTGCTGTTCAGTTCAATTTCAGTATCTGTCTTCCAACAGTCTATTTGTATAAACTGCCAATAATCGATTGAGAAGTTTTGTGTTCACTCTCTCTCGTTCCCTCTTTCTCTCCCTCTCTTTCTCTGCGTGTGTGTGCGCGTGTGTGTTACGTGGCAGGAGTCTGTAGAGCTTTTGGGCCAGTTCAAAGAGTTCATGGTCAAATATGACAAGGTGTACAGCAGCCAGGAGGGTGAGTGACTGATACAGTAAACATAAACCTTTGATTGATTGACACACTGTTTGTTAGAAGGAGAGACAGCATGAAACATCAAAATAGGTCTTAACAATGTAAAATTCTCAGCGGTCAATTTGGCATTAAAGAGACATATATTGTGTGTAATGACAGGTTATAAAGTTATTAAAGATTATTTTCAGAGAATACATATGAATGCTATCTCAATGTGTCTCAGATTAGGTATTAATCAACATAACATGACACAGTGCATCTGTCAGATAATGAGCTGGATTTTCACAGAAATGCCACAGATGTTTGTGTGTGTGAATAACAGACTTAGAGGAATCACATCAGTAAAACAAGAGATGAAGAATTAGCAGTTGTTTGAGATGACAGATGGGACGGCAGTGCTGCTTAGCCTCCAGCTTTATAAATATAAGGATTTATTGCTCTTTAGATTAACATCTCGCTCTATTCATTCAAAATTAAGAGTCTAATGGATCATTTTAAATAGTTGATATTCTCTTGGCTCACCACAGTTAGTTGACCCTCTAAACCCCAAACAAGTGATTTTGATGAAATATTTTCCCTGACATAAGCACACATGATTACTTCAAGAACTTGAAATTTGAAAATCACATGATATTTTCTGTTTTTACAGTTTCTGGCTATGATAAATGGTGTAATTTTGCCGATTTATAAAGATTTGTAAAGGGTTGAGGGGGTTAAAAGGCGACACAGATAAACAAGGGCCGGTATGGTGGCCTATTGGTCAGAAAGACTGGTGCAGCAGTTACATCGCAGGTTTTTTTTAAACCATGTGTCCTGTCAAAGTGTCGCAGAGGAAGACAGGAGGGCTTCCCTGATCACTCACTGTAGTTTTTTCTGAATCAGAATGATCATGCTGGATGATAAACCAAGATCTTTTGCGATCGTGTACCGAGTGATTTTTAAATGTATTTATTTGACCTTTGACCCTGCAGAGGCCGACCGGCGTCTGCGTATTTTCCACCAGAACCTGAAGACGGCTGAGAAGATCCAGTCTCTGGACCAGGGCTCTGCCGAGTACGGGGTCACCAAGTTCAGCGACCTCACTGGTGTGTTCACGCGTGCATATGCGACTTGTGTGTATATATTATGTAGTTTACATGATATTATATAAGTATAAGCAGGAGATTCATGTGGTTAAGGTGCAAAACATCCATCCACACAGCCAACAAACAAACAGCAGTTCTTTTTCATGCTCTTCTGCCTGTTACCACTGCCCCTTCAGCACACCAATAAATGAAAATATTTAAAAATATACAGTACATAAAATTAACTAAAATAAAGTACAGTAGCTGTTGCAACCATAAAAGCAACATGTAGAAATATTGCAAACATGAAAAATGTTGCATATCCGTCACTCCCTTTTTTTCCAGAGGAGGAATTTCGCACTACTTACCTGAACCCCCTCTTGAGCCAATGGACTCTCCATCGACCAATGAAACCAGCCCCTCCTGCCCATAGTCCCGCCCCTGCCAGCTGGGACTGGAGGGATCATGGAGCTGTCAGTTCTGTTAAAAACCAGGTAAAGACCTCAGCAGTGAACAGGGGATGTTTGTAAGAGGGCAGTCGTCTTAAATATCATGTCACTAATGAATAAGTTATGTCTAGTGCTGATTTCATGCTGATATGTATGTGTGTGTGTGTGTGTGTGTGTGTGTGTGTGTTGCAGGGCATGTGTGGATCTTGCTGGGCATTTTCTGTCACAGGCAACATTGAAGGCCAGTGGTTCCTGAAAAATGGAACATTGCTGTCACTGTCAGAGCAAGGTAACACACACACACACACACACGCGCACACAAACATAACTTTCTCTTAAAGGAGGAATTGCACAGTTTACAGTTATTGATAAATGCCATGATTTGATGAGTCTATTGATTTGTCCCTCACAGAGCTGGTGGACTGTGATAGGCTGGATCAGGCGTGCGGAGGCGGGCTGCCGTCAAACGCTTATGAAGCCATTGAGAAGCTGGGTGAGAAACAACAGGACGGATGACAAGCGATGTGACTTGCACTTAAACATGTTAGCTAGGTTCCAGTCAGTATTCACATGTGCATGGGGGTCAGGTGATATTGCTTGATTTCTATTCAATATTCCACAACTTTATTTTGCAGTAAATGACAGGTGGTTATTGGCTCTGTGCAACCTGCAACAGAGAAGGCACAATTAGACTGGCATAAAAACCCACTAAAATGTTTATACCATCCATATCAAAATGCAACAACAATAATGGATTTCAATACTTATCGCTCCTTAGACTGATGCTATATCTTGGAACTATTTTGTTAACCGAATAACACCATGTAACAACGCAATATGTAATAACAACACATTTTGTAAGAGCTCTCCAAAATGTAATAAATTTCCCTTCTATTATGTAATAACACCTGCATTTTGTAATAACTTGCCGCATTTTTTTAATGAACCCATGAAGGTAAAATATAATACATTTTTTCACATTTTGTAATAACTTATCACACAATACAGTGATAAGTTATTACTACATTTTCTCCCCAAAAAAGTGCTACCCTCGCATTAATTTTCTAATCACCGCATTATGTAATAAGTTATTTCAAAATGCAGCATAATTTATTACATTTTGCATTCAACAGTTTTTTTAACAAAATGCAACAACTTTTTACAAAATGCAGGTGTTATTTCATAATAGAGGGAACATTTATTACATTTTGGGGAGTCATTGCAAAATGTGTCGTTCTTACATAACATTGCATTGTTGCACACCAGTGTATTACATTTGGCTTCTTCTGCCAGCAGAACTGATAGGCGGAGTGATACATTAACAGGCTCCAGTGTGTATTAAATGTTCTTCAGTTGGCAAAACAGTCCCAAGATACAGCTTCTGTCTGATGGCAGTGACAAGCGTTGGAATATGTTACTGTCGTTGCATTGTTGTTGTTTGGAGGACTTCATAACCCACAAATCGTGTAATGTCAGTTAACTGCACATTCCTCTGACCTAGTGGCTGGTGTGGATGAAGATGAAGACAGTTTAAAAAAAAAATCAGAAGAATATTTACCTCCAGATTTTGCATTGCTACTCCATTTTGTAATTTTGTGTAGATTTTGACATCAAAATCTTGCCTCGTGCAGCTTTAATCTGTTCTCTCCGTCCCTCTTGTGTGTGGTTCAGGTGGCCTGGAGACAGAGACAGACTACTCCTACAAAGGGCACAAGCAGAGCTGTGACTTCAGCAGCGGGAAGGTGGCTGCCTACATCAACAGCTCCATGGAGCTGTCCAAGGATGAGAGAGGTGAGCAGGCCAATGTTTAGGAAGAAGATAAAGAAAAACGAAAGCGACAAGAAATAATAATTTTGTCAATGGAAATTGTCACAAAAAGTTGACGATTATGTTGTTTTTTTTTAACCTGTCAGTGATGAGGCAGCGACTCATTCTCATGAGCAAATAATGACATATCTCAAATAATTTATTTTTGCATCTCAAAGAAAAAAAATAGCAGTGGATATTGATCGACATTGATATCAGTTCTGCTTACACATGCACAATACCCCAAATAATTCTTGATTTTATTAGATGTGACATTTGTTCCACGTGTACAGCTCTCATGTCTTAAGATCCCTAAAGGATCAGTGATTGGGTGATAACGAAAGAAAAGTGCTCATGCAATAAAAATGGACTATTGAATTGATTTTGATGTTCTTCCCTTAAGAAATTGCTGCCTGGCTGGCTGAGAATGGACCGGTCTCTGTGGCCCTGAACGCCTTCGCCATGCAGGTAACAACAGACGCTGTGCCGCTGTACCAGTCCTGTTGCAGCACTGAAACCTTTAACAAGTCAAACCCCAAAATACATAGAGACTAATGGAGGAACAAACAGGATCATCATATTTTTCACTTTTACAAGAATCAAAAGATCAGCGCAATACCATATTTTCAATTAAAGAAACAGTTCACCCAAAATACAAATAAAGATATTTTCAATTAGCCCAAGTGTAGTCTATCCATCCAAATGTGCAATTTGGCCAGGTTTCCAGACTGTCTCCCTTCATTCTAGTACAATGAGGCTGGATGGGTATTGTTTTCCTGATATATACAGTTTGCTGGTGTTCTTTGGCAAATGACACAGAAACTCTCTTTATGGACAGGTTGCACTAAGTGGGAAAATTGGGAAACGGTTCCTTTAATCGGGTTATTGAGCAGGAAATTTTCAGGGTGACAGCATATTTCCTTCAGCCAAGAACTAATCATCTGCATCTGTCCCCTTCAGTTCTACAGGAGGGGTGTGTCTCACCCCTTGAAGATCTTCTGCAACCCCTGGATGATCGACCACGCTGTGCTGCTGGTGGGATACGGCGAACGTAAGACAGCGCACTTGCTCTAGGCAATATAAATCTGAGTTTTACTTTTTGGATGATGACCTTGACCCTGATCTTACTCCCACCAACAACACCAGCAAATAAAAACATGTATTGCTAGCCATCAAGCTCTTAAATAACAAGCGTGTGCTCTCAAGGACTTCATTGTAGATGACTATCCTGTCATTTTATAGTCAGGAGTGTATGTTATAGCTTTTTAGTATTGTGTTACACTGTGTGCTATGCTATTTTAATTTGCTGTACATCAATTTCCCTCTGCACTTATTACAACTGAAGTGAATAGATGTTAACATGAAAAGACAGACTCGTGTGAGTCACATTTTTTCTCCATGGACGCTCCTGTGTTTGCAGGTAGAGGAATTCCATTCTGGGCCATCAAAAACAGCTGGGGAGAGGATTACGGGGAGCAGGTACAGTTTCGATTCAAATATAGCACTCAAATTCATCGATATGCTGCAGTTTTATGGCCCAACAGCACTTCACAACTCAAGGAAAAACTCTGTGATGGAGGTTTGTGTTGATACAGCAGCACAATTCGGTTTTAAAATGAAGGATTTCACCAGCATATCATGAGCAAAGAAAAAAAAAAGAGGCTTGTATGATGTGTAATTTTGAATGATGTCATATCTTAACCCCAAACCATTTAATATCACCAATCAAGGCCTTGAAAGTCACTGAATAGTCCCTTAATTTATATATCTGACCCCTCAGGATAAAGAAAAATTGAAACTTAAGACTGTTTTTTGTTGCAGTCCATTCAAATGCATGGCTATTAGCTATTTTCACAGAACAGTTATGTGTTGTTTTATTCATGAATCTCACTTTCTCTCATCCAGGGTTACTACTACTTATACCGGGGATCCAATCTGTGTGGCATCAACAAGATGTGTTCATCCGCTGTGGTCAACTAAACCACTCACACACACACACCCCACATCCACCTGACCCCACTGTTACACACAACTGATCCAGAGTGCATGAAAATAGGGGTTCAGACGCACACTTAAGTCCTGCTGACGGTACTTATCATTCAAGCCAGGTTAGCAGTATTCCATCTCCATACCTCACACCTCATGTCAACTTACCAAAACATGACAGTTCAGCTAAATCTAGTTTTGCAGTGTTGCTGAAGTTTTATGGTGATTTTAAAGTAGATTCTTTGTGTTCACTGATTTCCGTTATATCTTAACGTTGCAATACTTGCTGTGTTTTAGACAGTGTTGATTTTCAACTCTCATCTCTGCAGCAGCTGAGCCTGTTTGATAAAGGGGATTCACTAACTGTACAAGTCTGTTTTCCTTAATGTTATGTTGCTGGTGTTTGTGTTAATGTCCTGTGATACCCCAGATAGGATTTATGCTATTGGTATTTGTTACATTGCTCTGCATTACTACATAATGCAACAAAGGTGGTCTCCTGATTCTTACAACAGTAGGTTCTGTGAGTTTTTTTCTGGGTTGGTAAAGTTGGATTTTATGATTTGTAATAACTGCTGTAATGAAGTGGGAAATGAATGAATGTTGAATAAAAAGGGTAGAATCCTTTATTTTCTGCCTGCTTCCTTTCTTTGAGTGCACACTGCATCCACAAGGGGGCGATAGTTGAGGGTTATGATAACTGATGAAACTGCAGGATGAATTTTTGGTGAAAATACAAATAAATACGGCTCTGTGTTGCATAAAGATTGGTATCAATCACAGTAAACATTAAAACTAGTAACTGTTTCTCAATAAGTAGTATATATGAAATGCGAGGGGGGAAACATTTCTGTGAAAGCATCATTAGTGGGTCTCATTTGTGGTCTACCCTTCGATTAAAAAAGATGACTTCATCCAGCTGCAGTGAAAAAGGTATATATATGAGAAGTAATAGTTGGAATCAAAGGCTTTTCTAGCTGTGGTACCTGTAAAATTATTGGCGAATGCAGGAAAACAGCAACACTAATGATCTTGAATGCTACTCAGACAGTAAAAGACAGTAAACAGGACAAGAGAGCGCTCCGCTTGGTAAAAAGCAAGAATGTGTTAGGAGAAACAAATAAAACTGGGTTTTACAAATTTTTACAAATTTAGAAAGAACGTCGCAATAAAGTTTAGCACAGGTTTGAACAGAACAAAAGTAACACCAAATTGCATAAGCATGGATAGGTATTGTTACACATTTTAAAAATATTTTAGTGGTAAACAAATTAACTAAAAAATATAGCAGGGATATGGACATCCAAAAATGATATATGCCATGACTAAAGAATTTTGACGTTTCACCCCGGAAGTTCTCGGTTTGTTTCTGCACGGTTCCGTCGCTGGTAACAACAACGAGCACGTGAAGTTGCCGCTTACGCATACAAATATTAAAACGTGTCTTTATATATGTATATATAGCTTTCGTCAGACTACGTAGAATCGTCTTCAGCATCAAAGAGAAACAATTAGCAGTCTCTGTCTTTCAAGGTAGTTATCGAACTTGTGAATGGGCAAGCGTGGTGCTGCTGTTTGAGCTAGCTAGCGAAAGTGGTGGGCATTAGCTGTTTTTAGCTTTTTGCTAATATTAACCTAAAAGCTAACCATGACTGTGCGAGCAAAGAAACTTGAACTGAGGTTATCTGACCAGCCGCTATACTGCTGTGACAACCCATATGAGCTAAGGCTATGGAATATGAGTTAAATTGATAAGGCGGAGTAGCTAGCTGGGCTAAAAGCCTACATCTGTTGTTACATTTTGATATTGTTATCGTTTATCTCAAATGGCGAACCAGTTGCTTTAGGTAAACACTTCTCCACTGTAAGTAAACTTTAACAGTTCTCCAGTCCTGATGAATTGCAGTGCGTACTATAAACACTGATAGACAATGACAGACAGGTAGTAGAGACTACTTTCAAGTGCTGTATTTCTCAACCCAGCCCTCAAGACTGTCCTGCAAGTTTTTGATCCAGCCCTACTCTGACACACCTGATCCAATTAAGGTGTTATAAGATATGTAACCTTCAATTGGATCAGGTGTGCTGCAGTATGGCCGGGACAAAAATTTGCAGGGCAGCTGTGGCCTTGAGAATTGGGTTGAGAACCACTAAATTCAGTGTACAGACTGTTGTTCACCAGTTGTCACCCATGCACGCCTCTTTTCCTAGCTGGCGAAGAAAATTGAAGCCCAACATCTACGATGTCACAGGCCACCAAACGCAAACATGTTGTGAAGGAGGTTCTTGGAGATTTTGTCACGCCTACAGAAAACCAGCAGATTGTAAAGGTTGGCTGTGTGTGGATTTTTTTAGTAGAAAAAACATCAAATCACATACATACAACCGATGATGCTTTAGTTCTCAGTCACACTACAGAAAACAAGAGCCATTTGTTTGACCCTCTCTGTTCGCATCGATACCTGTTCACAGGTTATTGGTAGCCGTGGCAACAACCTCCATGAGACCGTCACCGCTCAGGGTGAGACGTTCCTGGTGAGCATGCCCACCAAGTTCCGCAAGAACATCTGGATCAAGAGAGGTAAGTGATAGAAATGGAAGTTTATATTAAAAACAACTGCGGAATATTAGTTTCACAGAGAGTAAGATTTGTTACAGATAAACCACCACCATCATTTCAAATGGTAAATGGTAATCGGTGCTTCAGCACCCTGCATGTTGATAACGGTGTTTGAGCAAGTGAGGAATAAACTAACAGGGCTGCAGATAAGGTCATGGTGAGAGCAGTATGAGGATGTGAAGTTGACCTTAGTTTTTAATCTTGAGTAATCCTCATTTATTTTACAGATATTGTAAAATGAAATCAGGCAATATCCTTATTGTGTGTATGTCGATGAATAATAAATGTTTGATTATTCTTTGTCACATTGGTTGAGTTGGTCAGAACATGCACTCAGTATGGCATTGCGGCGTGTCTTGCCTCAAATAGAGCTTACTTTTAGGGAAAAGTGCTGCATTTAAGCTGCACACAAGATGGAGCCATTTAGGTTACTACAGGGAACACATAGATATAGCCCAGTGCTGAAGAAAAGGAGCAAGGCTCACAGCTGTTTCATGTGAGTTTTTCACTCAAACAATGCTAGTATGAGGTATAGAGTGTATCATAATTAGAACAGTTGTAACTGTTAGGATGAAGGCAGCTCTACATATTTCATTTATTGATGATGTTAGTACTAAGACATTCTCCTCGGTAATGTGTGCAGCTGGAAGACAGGCCTTTTTTTAATGACAAATGGACTATAATGCACTGCAAGCAATCTGATATCCTTCACTTTAACACCTTTCAGCTGCACAATAGAGGAGCATGTGTTTACATATATCTTTAGTGTAATTAGCATAACCATCAAATAACCACTGGTATGTGCTCATGTTAAGCATTTATGAGCATACATACTACATATTTCATTAGCATTACACTTACCAGTAGCTGTCAGATATGTAAACTGATAAACTATCATCAGCATTTTTAAGTATCTTGCATATCGCTCAGTATTGAGTAAGAGGTAGTGAGTAGCTTACTAATAACTGGCTAAGTGATTAATCACTGATTAACTACATGATTAAAGGCAAACTGTAATTTAGTGTTACCTTTACTTTTTATACATCCACCAATATTTATTCTAGTTTTGTTTGTTTTTTCCGCTTTGGATTGTGTTTGAATTGTCTCTGCCTTCTGACCCCAAGGAGACTATGTGATTGTGGACCCTATTGAGGAGGGAGAGAAGGTGAAGGCGGAGATCAGCGTCATTCTCTATAAAGACCACATTCAGCACCTGCAAAAACTGCACCTCTGGTTAGTGGAAATGCACCCACAGATGTGTGTACAAACAACATAACTTAACCTATCAAAGTCATCTCCATGGGGCTCACCACACAAGCCTCTCTCACCAGCATCTTGTAGAGTGTTAAGTTATTGCGATGTGATTTTCCTTTGCTTCCTCCAGGCCAGAGGCCTTTACAGAGGAGACGTCAGCACGGGAGAAGACGGACAGAGAACAGGAAAAGGGAGAACAGGGGGAGGAAATAGATGATGAAGGAGAAGGTAGCGACTCTGAGGATGATGACAGCGACCTCTTTGTTAACACCAACCGATGTAATTACCACTACAGCGAGAGTGAGGAGGAGGAAAGTGAGGAAGAAGCTGAAGAGGATGAAGGAGAACGGACAGAAAACAGCCCTTAGTGGGAGCTATCATGGCACAGACAATCAGTTGTGGAAATGATGGGACAGTGTGCTGCACTGTATTACTGTTATAGCCGATGGATTTGGTGTAGATTTGATCCTCTGCACCCTCAGCTTTACTTTGATAGAACGGCTGCCCTCAGGAGCTATTTTATGGAAGCCAATGGGAAACAAAAATTGGTATGCATTAATGGGCCAGTTGTCATTTGGAGTTTGACCCATTCTGTAATACTGACATGAATCCAGTCATTTTCACCTCAGCATATTACCACACATTTTTAAGTAACCACATATGATGTTTAAGTACAATAAAATATTGGCTTCCACTTCCCAGTGCATAAGTACACATAAGTGCAGGGAAAAAGCATCTAGTCATGCCGTATCTAAGGGCAGAACAAATGTGAAATCAGAATCACCCAATCATTTTTTAAACTCTAAATTGTCAGCAATGGATAAAATACCCATACCCATCCAGAATTAATATGGACATAACTGGTTGAATCTTTCCCACCTCTCTGAGGCTACAGAAGCTGTTCAAGAGCTGGTTGTATTGAAGGAAGCCTTTAGATATTTAAATTCATCATCCCAGTAGCCTCGAGGATTTGGCATGGGAAAAGCCCAGACAAAAATTGCAGTTGAGGCAGAAGAGACAGAGGAAGCTTTTCAAAGTGCCCTAGTTCCAGCTGATCTGCTATCACGTTGTATGTAATAGTTTTTAATTCTGACTGCCTTGAACCTCATCACTTAGTGACATTCCTGACTTTGCTTAATTGTTGAGTTTAGCTTCTGATTATTATTATTATGCTGAAATTGTTGGCAATGGATTATTCTTGAGCTGTGTGTACAACAACTATTCAACTCCAATGTGAGCAAAACCTATGATGGCTGAAATTTTCTGTTTTCTCTCTCTTGGTAAAGACATGCAAGGGAAAAGGTCCTCTTGTAAACGTCTCTTGATTTCAGAATACAGTTATGTACAGGAGGTTAATCTTTGTTATAGATTGTCTTTAATCTTTAAGTTATAGTCTTTATTTCATGTTCATAAAGAGAATTGCCTACATTTGGCTCAAATTCTGGAGGTGAGTTCGGATTATCAGTGTAGAATAAATATTTCAGGGTTCCTGCAGAGTCTGGAAAAGTATGAACAAGTATGGAATGTGATTTTGATATTTTACAGGTCTGAAAATTTATGGAAAATGGAGGAAAAAGTCTGGAAAAACATTTTTCCCAGACTATTGTTTCTATTTTCTAAATTGTGTAATTTATCACAACACATGAATCATTTTCATTTTGAAGAAGCCATGCTTTCCTTAGAGAGATTCAAATGCCTCCTTTCGACTGTTGGGGGCTTCTGCACCGTGGGCCAACAGTCTGGCGCTCAAATGAACGACAACAGTGGCTGCTTCCTTCAATTTAGCTCCAGTCCACCTGATGCCACAAGATGGGCAAACGCAAATTTTCAGATAAGCCCATCCAACTTATTCAAAGTGGTTAGTGAACAAGCCAAAATCTGAAGCAAAAGTTGTCTGTAAATTATGTGATAAATCATTTGATTTAATACATGGGTCAGGCAGTCATTCACAGTCACACATAAGGCAAAAAAACACGGAGCTTTTAAAAGCATCCTCTGCACCCGGTGTATCTAGCTTTGATATAAAAAAAGTATATATTTTATTTGTGTTCTTCACATTGATTTCAGTAAGTGAAGAAAATTATCTTAAGATTTTGTAACAACAATGTACCAGATGAAGTTTTAGACTGAATAATTCACAGGCCTGATAAACATTTACTTAAAGAAGTCTGATATAGCCCGAAAAAATATACAAAGGAGTCTTGAAATGTAGGTCTGGAAAAGTATGTAATGTTGAAATGGAAAATGTGAAGGAATCCTGATATTAACATGCATAGGGCATTGACAATCATAGGTATATGCTGCACATTTCTGGCAGTTCCCATAGATGAGCACCCAAAACTAGCAGCAAATGACAAAGCCTGTTCAGCAACACATAATCAGCAAAACTGGTTTTACAGGAGCCAATCACCAGCTAGTTGTTTTCCTGAGGCACTGGCTCATTTGTGTACCTTCAGGGAACCGCAAGTTAGTATGACAACGTAGGACAGAACTGAGTGTGCACTTCCCATTTGCTATTTTTTCCCAAGAGTTTTGTATTTTAGGAAGTCCATAATACTGTAAACTCAGTCGAGGCTAACTCATCCTACTCCTGGGAATGGTTTGGGTCATTCACATCTCTCCCTGCTCTGTCAGAGTCAGGACACCACAAACTGCTGCTCTTGTTTGACTCAAGCTCCTTTATCTGAATGAGCACAGAGTGTCCTTAGCTCGGTTTTCCACTAGTTATGGGATTTCTGTTATATCACGTATTTGCAGGAATATATCTTACATCTTGTTTCACACATTTGTTGCTTTGTCTGGTCTTCAGACACAATAGACCTAATACTTACAATACCAGCCCCTTTAATTCAAATGAGGTAACCTGCTGAATGGACATGCACTGGCCTGACTGGAAGGATTTCAGTAATAAGCCAATCAGGAGCAAGTCCAGTTGTGACATGTCGACATGTTATAGTTAGGGGGAAGCTGCCTTAAAAAGACTGGATTTTTGAAATGGCAGTAACTTAAACTATTTGTGCAACAATAAAATTAATTGTGTGCATTAATCTGGCCCTTTTCAATTGTAAGAACTTAGTAGGGCGTACGGTGCCGTGAAGACTATTAAATGGGTTCTGGCATCATTTGGGATCTTCAGTTGACAAATCTGGGTTTGTATCAAATGGTGACACTTGTCACCAGTTTAATAAATGTCCACTGATTAAAACGCACAGAGCGATTTTGACGCGCGTCTGCTGTCACCTGTCTGACGCTTTTCTAAACGCACTGCGGGTGTCTAGATTCTGGTGTCACAGCGCCACTGACCAACCACACTGGCTTCAAAACTTTGATAGGTTAGTTAGGTCTAGTTCATGTTATTAGACACGTTATGAAGGCAGAGGTGAAAGCAGGCCGGTACGGTCCGGTGCGCCGTACTACAGTGCTGGTACACAGTACCGGCAACAATGTTCATGATCATATATCAAAAAAGAAAACACATCTACTTATGTTAGGTCAACATAATCAACAGCTACTTTAACTTGCTTACCCCGGGTTCCAGTGTGTTTGTGTCCAGCACAGATCTGTGGGCTTTTATTCCGTGCTGGAGAAAAGTCGCTGCCTTTCCAAAAGTGTTCAGTTTTCAGCTGATCGCTGCTTGGCGACTGTACTGATCTAATGCTAGCTTATGTTAACTTTTCCTGTAGCTGACTGTGTGATTTCGAGTGCAGTCGGTTTTTGGCAGTCCGTCGTCTCTAGTAAAAATCTCCCAAGTAAACTGACAGACAGAATAAGTCAAGATGTTTCGTGATGTTTTAGGTTTTTTTTAGTCATAAATATAAGCTATGGTAATAAAAATAATAAAGCAAAAAAGTAGCTAATTAAAAAGTAATAAATAAATACAGAGCTAAAAAAAAAAAAATCAAAGCAAGTCTGTGAAGTATTTGGCCAATTATTTTAATAAAAACTGATTTAATAATAATTTAATATTTTAATATTAATCAAATGCACACTTCCGAGCACTGTGTGTTTTGAAGTGTTTGAAGACGCACAACAGATGGAAGTCTGACATCTTTGGCTTGAATGGAGCAGCTGATCAGGTCTGTCTGTTTCAGTTTTGACGCCTCCAAATCGAAATATTCTTGGGGTACAGGTGTCAAGGTGGTTTGACACGCCTCAAAACGCTGGCAGTGCATGCCATGCAATTGAAAACAATGGGTCCGATTATGAAGTAAGGTCAACGCGCATCCCTGTCACTTTCCGTGCGACTTGGGGTTTTCTGTGTTTGATAGATTTGATTCTTAGAGTTACATTAAAACACTGAGTCTGTGTTTCTTTTAGCCTCACCCATAAATTAACAACATGAGAGGGACTTCGTTTGTGGACCAGTATTATTGTGTGGTAGGCGCATGGCTCCTGCTCTTCCTTATCAGGAAAGTCAAATGTTAGAAAGGCAGGGTTGTGGATGGGGTAGGCCTGCAGCCTAGCCATACACATGCCCACATAAGCGTCATCAATGGGGAACAGGTGAACGGTTTTAGATATGAGGTTGAGACGTTGGGCCAGCATGCCCGAATACACCACCCCTCCCCCACCTGCGTATGCAGGATAAATGCCCTTGTAGAAGCTCTCTGGCACAAAGTACTTAGATTTGCTCTCTCTTATAGGTAGGGCTGCATGGATGACATCTCCAACCATAAAGTCTCTCAGGGCCTTGTGTGCTTTTGGCTTCCGTAGTCGATCCTGGAGGAAATCTATCATGGCCGGGGTGTTGACAAAGATGTCATCATCTCCCTTAAAGACAAAGTGGGTCCGACTGCAGAGGCGTGAGAACCAGTTCCAGAATAGCACATCTTTTAAGGTGAGGTTGAAGAAGGAGTCTTCAAAGTCCCATTGGAGAATGTCTCCATAAAGCTTATTCTCCAGTTGCAGGGACTCTGACATGTCCACTTGCTCCTCCTGATGGTTATTTTTGCCTAGCAGGAATACCCTGCGAATGTATCCTCCGCCCTTTCTTACCACACTTTCTCCTTGTCCTCCACCACCACCGTCCCTCCTCTTTCCTGCCACCCACCCCACTTGACCCCAGGACTGACGGATGGCCTCTCGATTCTCAAAGTTCTGTTCAGTTGTTTTGATGGCTAGGAGAAGCAGAGGGGGCTCCTCCTCGTCCTCTGCCCCAGCTCCACATGACACATTCGGCTGGATGAGGATGGGGTAGTCCCTCTTGTGCATGTGGCTCACAAATTTCTGCATCTGCAGTGGTAGTTTAGCAAAGCCTTCCCAATTTTCAGCTGTAGAGGATTTTTGCTGCAGCAGAGACTCATAAGAGATGTCCATTGTTTTATATCCTCTCTTGGTTCTATTGGGCCTCAGGATGGGGTTGTAATAGCGGTCAATGGCCAGCTGGAGATAATTCCAGAGGGCATCTCTATGGGAGCGGAGGTCCCAGAAGGTTTTAGGCAGTGGGGCTAAACCCTCATTTCTGTAAGTTCCTGGGGCAATAAAGAGGGTTATGTGAGTCGTGTGGCCCGACATGCCTGTCGTGTTAATTGTTGCACTTAAAGTCAGCATCACGCCAACGTAGACAAAAAGCAGGGCCAGGAGGATGCATGGAGTGCACAGGCAGAGCAGCACATTCCACCAGCGACAGAAGCACCGCGCCATTCAGCTGGAGGAGCAGAACAATTCATTAATTGTGACATTTCATAAAACACATGCCATTCATGTATGTCAAAAAGCAGGCTGAGACAAGTAAGCCAATGGTGTATCGGAGGCACAATGGTGGATACAACAACAGCTGTATGAATGTGTTTTGAATGTCAAAACAGAGAATCAACACCAATGTGCTACTTAATTAATTACTTACTTACTTGCTTACTTACTTACTTGTCTTTTGACATAACCTTATATCATAGGTAACCTGTATCATAGGTCTGATCACAATTATTACAGACACCAGCTAATATACACTGAGTATTTGGTATAATTAAATCAACAGCTTTCAGTGTTGAAATAGAAATAAAGAGTTGGCAGTCATTGTTGCTTACCCTTTTTAAAAGGATTTGGACACTTTGAATTGAAGCCTCTGTCCTTCACTGAATACCTGTCTGCTTTGACAGGCAAGGTTAAATCACCATATTGTTGATCTTACACGTCCATTGGCTCAATTCACAGAAAATCTTATATATAACAAAAACGTAGTCCAAAAAAATCAGTCCAGCAATTGATATGATTCGGTGGTCAGTCCAGAAGGTTCTACCCATCTAGCCTAAGCCTGTGTTGTGATTACACATGAGGAGTGCTGCGGTTTGTGGAGCGATGCATGTCTTGGATGTGACTGAACACACAAGACGGTTAGACAGAGGTAATACACACTGGCAGTCAGGTGCACAAAGGAAACACCCACTTGTCAGACAGGAGACCAAACAAGAAAGACACTCATTAGCAATCAGCAGAGGTGTGCGGTGTATCAGTTCAAAAAAAAATCCACAAGTTGTGAGAGAGTTGAGAGAGAAAGTTACATGCTGTTGATATAACATGATATAAATACCACAATATAAAACTTTAGGTAACACTTTATTTTGATAGTCCACTGCTAAAATCCACCAATTATAATGGCCCTCTCAAGTGCTAATAAAGAAGAGATTCCATCGACTGTCTGTTGCCTATCAGCCTGGAATAAACTATGGAATTGTTTCATAACTCAGCTGACTCACTGCCAACGCATATAATTTGGTGAGTATTTGCTGAGAGTCAACTGAAAATATCTTGGTGATCGTCAGCATTTCTTGTTGACAGTCAGCTGATATACTGTTGAATACCTGCAGATTTATTGTTGAGAGTCAACAACAGGCTGTCAGAATAAAGTGATACCAATTTGCCTAATACACTTTAATTCTTTATGGTTGACTCTGGATGCTGAGAGCTACCATATTCTGGTTGGTTGTCCACTAAATTGTGAGGAGCGCATCTGTACATTTTACAGAACAGAATGTTCCCTGTAAACAGTTGTTACTGTATAGTGTCAACTTGGGACACATCCGGCTCCAGCAAAAGGGTGGGGTGAAGGCTAGCAAGAAAAGGTCCAGCTGCTTAGAGACACCTTTATCTCTCAGACGCATATCAATACCTTAGGAGGCGGTTAACTTTTCCCTTCAGTTTCAATACAGTTTAACAACGCTGAAACTTACTTACAGAACTCTCCACCTCCTGCTAATCCAGCTACCGCTTGTCAAGTTAAACAGGATATACGGGAATTGACTAAGGCATCCTCTCATCAAGTTGCAATGCCTGAAATGCACTTGGCATCTGACAGCCTTTTGTGTCGCAACAGTTTGAGGTACGTCCATGTGGAAATAGCTGTCTCGTGTTATGAATTGCAAACATGGTCTTAGACTGAGTGGTGGTGGTTGAACCCCTACATTTGACCATAAAGGACTGCCATCTGATCATGTAAAATGGTTTGACTTAGATCAATGACATTATATGGAGAATTTACTTTCTTTACTGTGTGCAGGCATTTAGGTTTCAGTGGCCAGCTGTTCACCATTGGCTTAATGGTTTCAATCCCAAATATAGATATTGATCACATAATATGTGTTTATGTTGTGCAAGTGTAGCACAGCTGCTTGTAACACTATGAACATGCATGTATGCGACATGAGTAAAGATTCGGTTCAAATCCCTTGTGTGACATATCATTCAGTGGGTGTGCATGTGTGTCTCTATCAGTGTGCCAAATCGCACTTTGTCTTTGATTAGTCATAAGATAAAATCAAATATTCATGCTTATCAGGAATTAAAATACAAGCACACTCAGCAGCCATGCGAATTGATACAAGAAACGTCAAAAGATAATCATCTGGTATTACACAAGTTGCTGTCAGAGTTATAAGTGTGATAAGGTGTGTGTGCATGTGTGTGTGTGTGTGTAACTGGCATGTGTGCATGACAGTAGCTTTCAAATGTTATCTATTACAGACTGCTAATTGTCTACGTAGAAATTCAACAAACAGTGTAATCCACTGGATTGAAAATTTTCTATTGAAATCTATAAAATATAGAGTTAAACAATATTATATTGTACAAATTATATTGTAATGTGAATAAATTTCGTTT
>OMKZ01033589.1:13333-24154 GCA_900302535.1 Neoniphon sammara | reverse complement strand
CGCTCACATCTGAGAAGACAGCCGGTGTTCAGAGTTCTGCAGAGGAGATGGAAGAGCTGCTGTCTAAAGTGACCTTCCCTCACTGAGGAGAGAGACCAGCTCAGGATGGACCTTCAGGAAAATGTGAAGATGGTGAGTTATCAAGTTATTTTATAGCTAACCCAAATGTGAAGATCCTCTTGACGACAGTTTTCCTGAAAGCTCAAGATGCTAAGCTGCTTTCTGCCCTCATGTTTAAGAACTTAGATGCATGTCGTTGTTTCTCTCACTCTCAATATTTTTACTCTCACATGAATTGCAGAATATCAAAGTATTAACAACGTAGATGAAACGGCATGTCATTCCTTCATTATGAGTGCCACTTCTAAATTGGTGTTGCTTTCCCAGCTGAACCAGCTGACTGAGGAGCTTCAGAGCGTGCGAGCTGAGAGAGACGCGCTCACATCTGAGAAGACAGCCGGTGTTCAGAGTTCTGCAGAGGAGATGGAAGAGCTGCTGTCTAAAGTGACTTCCCTCACAGAGGAGAGAGACCAGCTCAAGATGGACCTGCAGGAAAATGTGAAGATGGTGAGTTATCAAGTGACTGCACAGCTAAACTAAATGGGAAAATGAAAAACAGCAGATGTATCACCGTCAAGCGTTTTGAGCCATTGTACTCAACAGTTGTGTCAGGACTCAGCATGTTTGACTGTCACAACTTCAAGCAAAGCCCTCTGATACAGTTGCTGTGTTGGTTTTCTTAAAAGCTCAGGATGCTAAGGTGCTTACTATTCATCTCAAGTTAAATACTTTTGTGTCAGATCATCCCTTCTCTCATTTTCATTACGTTTCCTGCTACATAAATTGTAGATTGTCCAATTAAATATTAATTATGTAACATAATCTCAAAAGTTATCAATGTGTCATCTGTGGAAACAAGTCACCTCTAAGTTGTTGTTGCTCTCCTAGCTAAACCAGCTGACTGAGGAGCTTCAGAGCGTGCGAGCTGAGAGAGACGCGCTCACATCTGAGAAGACAGCTGGTGTTCAGAGTTCTGCAGAGGAGATGGAAGAGCTGCTGTCTAAAGTGACTTCCCTCACAGAGGAGAGAGACCAGCTCAAGATGGACCTGCAGGAAAATGTGGAGATGGTGAGTTATCAGTTGACTGCATAGCTCTGAATGGGAAAATGCTTCTGTCAACACAAATTTCCCTCAACTTTTATGAGCCTTTGCTATAAATGTTTGTTTTGGCTTTGAATTTCAGAGTTTCAAGCACAGCCTTTTGATACAAGTCTGACTAATATATTATATATGTATTCATTTATTTATTTTGAACAGATGATTGAGAATCAGGAGGAGCTCAGGACAGCCCTGGAGAAGAATCGTGAGCAGAAGGAGCGGCTCAAACAGCTGGAGGCTGCACAGATGTCCACGCAGGACAGCCTCGCCAGTGACAAGCATGTGCTTCAGTTAGAAGAGCTGCAAAATCATGTAAGATCTGATGGTGCAACCTGGTTCCCCTGTGCAGAATGTAATCTTATTTGGAAGCCTCTGCTAAAATAGTCTCTGAATACTTACTATATCTCTTAAAAGATTTACTAAAATACAAAGGTTTACTTTTATAATAAGCTGAATTAAAAAATGTCTTTTTCTCCAATTTGAACAAAGAAATGTATTTTCCTTTAACATCTTGCATAGATATCTGAAATAGTAGGTGCTCTCCCACAATTACACAAGGGATGGTGAATTTTGTGTAGGGGTTAATGAATGCTAATTTTAAATTTGATCAATTTGAAAGGTAAAAGCTCTAACTGAGGAGCTTCAGAGTGTGCGAGCAGAGAGGGACTGTCTGCTGTCTGAGAGGACGACCAACCCTGAGACCTCCAGAGAGGAGCTGGAGAAGCTGCTCTCCACAGTCACGTCTCTCACTGAGGAGAGAGATCAACTCCAGGGGATACTGGAGGGACTGAGAGAGGAGAAGAAGCAGCTTAACACACGACTGGAGGAGGGGACAGAAGCGGTGTGTTCAGTTGTTTTGACTCTTTGGAAAACTTGTCCATTTACAACAGATTTTTCACATTGGTTCAAACCCACTGGCAGGGAAAAAGAGAAAATGTATCCTCTTTCAGTCCTGGACTGGGCTGAACCAGGAACAAATGTGAAACCCAGAACTGCACACATCCCAGTCTGAATTATGGAATGTGTCTCATTTCCCCTTTAGATACACCAGCTACGTGCCACTGTACAGACTGTCACTGAGCAGAAGAGCCAGCTGGAGAGTGACCTGCAGCGTAACGTGGAGATGGTGAGGGAATCTGAAGTTTAAGGATTTCAGTGTAATTGTGTTGCACGTGGTGTGAAAGAAATCATGCTCACAATTTCCTAATTTGTTCTTGTGTGGAAATGAAACATTTGCAACCACATATTCCACTTTTCACAAAGCGTTTGCAAATTCAGGCAAATGATTTCCTCATTTTTAGGCTGCCGAGACTCAAAGCCGTCTACATTCTGCTCAAGAGCAGCTCCAAGAGCAAAGTCAGATGAACCTCGACCTGGAAAGACTAGGCCAGGAGAAGCAAGCTCAATTTGAACAGCAGGTTTGTGACTTTACAACATTTTTATCTATGAAATGCTTTGAGAAGATCTTCAGTCATTCAGAGTATTCATTCTGGTCTGTTGGTGTAGTTTGGAGGATTTGTCTTTCTCACACCCATACACACATGCACATACACAAACACAGTGTAATGCTGACCACTCAGGAGCTCCACTGGCACATTTGGAGGTTTAGTTAAATAGTTCTTAGACAACACGAGAGAAAGAGAAAGTCTCCTTTGCTTTCCCTGATTTTCTCAGCTTTCAAACTGGCAGCCTCACAGTTGCAGTCTGTCCTTCAAGACACATTTTTTTCCCTCCACTTTTAGGCTGCAGAGACTCAAGTGCTTCTACATGCTATTCAAGACGAGCTCCAAGAGCAGAGACAAAAGAACTCAGACCTGGAAAACCTGACTCAGCAGAAAGAATCTCATTTAGAGCAGCAGGTGAGTTAACATGCCACTGAAGGAGGTTTTGTAAAATGTTAACTGGGCTGATTGCTAATTTGAAATTTTACCGTTCGGATAGATTAAGACTCTAACCGAGGAGCTTGAGAGTGTGCGAGCGGAGAGAGATGGGGGCTTGTCTGAGAAAAACAGCCTTCATAGTTCTGCAGAGGAGATGGAGACGCTGCTCTCTAAAGTGACTTCTCTCACTGAGGAGCGAGATCAGCTGCAGGAGATACTGGAGGGACTGAGAGAGGAGAAGAACCAGCTCAAAGCAGACCTGGAGGAGAGGATGGAAATGGTACAAGATGAGGGGAACTGTCATTAAGTTCAGTTTAAATTGTCATTTTTATGTGAGGCAGCTCATTGGATTGTTCCTTCTCCATGTCATTCAGATGCAGTGTGAGTCACAGCAGCTAAGCTCTGAGCAGCAGTCCCTGAAAGAAGAACAAGATACTCAAAAGCTTCTGCAGGTCTGATCATCTCTTAACACTGAGTTTATGTTATTCTCTTGGCAACACCACATTCAAACTGATGCCTTGAGGTTTGTATTTTAGTGTTATTTTTGTTGAACAGGTATTTGTCACTTAATAGTGGAACAAACAGGCTTTTAGCAAGCGATAAACAACTTGTTGCATTATTTGTTTCTCAGTGATGCCACCAAGCTAGCTTTTTACCTCAATACCTGTTGGTTTTCAGTTTATTGATTAGCTTATGCATAAGCTGTTTCCTCAGGTTGGCAAATGCCTGGTGGGGAAAGCGGACAAAAAAAAAGAAAATATCAAAGTGTTCCTTTAAGTGTGATTGATGTAGAGTATGGTGTTACAGATTCAGCAGCTTGAGGAGCAGCTGGAGAGGACTAAAGAAGAGATGAGCCAGCTGAAGACTGACCTTCAGGAAAATGTGGAGATGGTAAGGTTTTTTTTTTTTTTTCCCCCTCAGAACAAAAAATAAGTTACGTCTCCATCGGTGCAAAAGGCATCGAATTTCACCTCCAGTTCAAATGTGTTTTAGTCTCATAGTTTTTACCTTCATTAATATTGTATCTAAAATAAATTGAGGCAGCCCAAAGCCTCCCTTTATTATAACATAGGTTATTGATGAGTTTGTTTTAATCTTACTATTATGCAGTACTTTGTAGCTTTGTACAAGAAAACCATGCAGAAGAATACTAATGCAGTGGCAACATTTTTTCAGATGATCGAGAACCAAGAAGAACTCAGGGCGGCTCAGGAGAAGATCAGAGTTCTCAAGGATGAAATCAACCTACTAAAGACAGAGAAGGCAGAGCTGGAGAGCAGACAAGGCAGTGGGAGTGGTGCAGAGACTCCCTTCCAACTAGAGGAGCTTCAAAACCAGGCAAAGCTACATTTTTAAACAAAGTGTACAGAGGATGGACATGGTATCCAGTGCTAGTTAATAAGTGTTTGTCTCTGGACCAGGGTTGATTGTTTGATTTTTAGACAAATGTCTAAAAGTTATCTAGGGACTAACTGTGACCTAAACCTCTCATATTAACAATTTTTGACTAGTATTGGTCTTGACAAGTCTGTGTTGAGCAGGCCTGTCCAAACAGAAATACTGTCGTCTTCCCCTTATTTCTGATGCCTGAAATAACAAATAGCTCTTCATTGATTCATTCTCACAGATTCAGCAGTTGACAGTGGACATGGAGAGTGTGCGAGCAGAGAGAGACAGTCTGCTGTCTGAGAGGGCGGCCAACCTTCAGGCCTCTGGAGAGGAGATGGAGACGCTGCTCTCTAAAGTGACTTCTCTCACTGAGGAGCGAGATCAGCTGCAGGAGATACTGGAGGGACTGAGAGAGGAGAAGAACCAGCTTAAAGCAGACCTGGAGGAGAGGATGGAAATGCTGCAAGTTCAGGTGTGTGTGTTAAATTGTTTTACCTCTACAAAATCATATACATTTTAAGGGCTTTTTTCACACCACCTTTAGCAACTGCACAGTGATTGAATGTGTGAAAAATCTCCAATTTAGATCATGAGACTCCTCATATTTTCATATTTTTTGTCATTTGTCTACTACATATTTTATTATTTCCAGTATTGAGGTTAATGATTACATCTATTATATGTCTTAATCATGTTATGAATACACCATATATAAAAACAACTGGCACATACTGTTGGCTGCAGTGCATAATGAAGAACAATACCTCCACTGTTAAGAACAGTTGGCATTTATTTTGCTGCAAAATGTATATTGGCTCTATATTAATTTGTGTATATAAACTTCAAGCAGCACCAAATTTAAGGAATCTAAACAACTGGATAAAAATGTCCTGCTATAGCAACTCGATAAAATAACATTGAAGTTGTATCAGTTCCCCAAGTTTAACCTTTGAGTCACTGTGTCAATCTGGTCCCCATTCAGAATGAACTCTGTTCTGATTACTCTGTTTCTTTTTTCTTTTTTGCACAGTTGGAGCAGTTACATACCTCTCTGCAGACGGTCACTGAGCACAAGAGCCAGCTGGAGAATGATCTGCAGCATAATGTGGAGATGGTAAGGAAATGTACTTGTTGTTTTGCTGCTATCCTGTTCAGTTCTGTACATGGGGAGAAGTGGATGTTGGGAATAGAATCTAATGGAATCAAATCTATTTTGTGATTTGATACAGATTTACATTTCAGCTTTTTTGTGCCCGCGGTGATCAACCTGTATGTGCCTCTCACAAAGTTTTACAAATAATTGTTTTAAGGCTGCAACAAGTCAAGGTCTTCTCCATTCAATTCAAGAGGAGCTCCTAGAAAAGAAGCAAAAGAATTCTGATTTGGAGAAACTGAGTCAAGAGAGGGAATGCCATTTTGATCAACAGGTCAGTGACATATAGCCCAATTATTCACCCACAAATCACTTAGCTGGATGGTCAATTTTAACCACTCCATTTGTTCCTCACAGATGAGGAGTTTAACAGAGAAACTGGAGAGCACTCAAGCTGAGAGAGACTGTCTCCTGTCTGAGAAGGCAGCCATCGTCCACAGCTCTGCAGAAGAGATGAAGCTGCTCGTGGAGACAGTGGAGGAACTGAGACAGGAGAAGATCCAGCACAAAGCAGACATGGAGGAAAAAACGGAAATGGTACGCTGTATAGATTAGAAATTCAGTGAGGGATTCTGACATTCAGTGGGAGTCAACACCTTGGGCTTTCCTCACGAAAAATATCCTGAAAGATTTCCTTGAAAATCCCACATTAGAGCTTCATAGAAGTACTGTGGGGATTCTCAAGGTTTTTGAAATGTGGTTCCATCCAGGTTACCATCCAAGGAACCCTAAAAGTCCTCAAGACCATTTTACTTTTAGCTAACATTTGAGAACATGACCAACTTGAGTGTTAGCTGCAGCTAGCAAAATAGTACCAGCACATTTAAATTATTCCACCGCATCTCATTCCAAAAAAAATGACACATCACTGAGTTGGACAGCCTGAAGTATGTTGTGGACTAATTTATGCCGTCTTTCTGCTAGATCTCTGCCATCCAGGCCAAGTTGAAAAAGCAAGAGGACTTCACTGTTCAGCAACGGGCCCAACTTCAACATGAAGTACGTCCAGATCGTTTGCCACCTAAGTTTTAAGCTCACAGGCTCACATTGCTGTTTTTGACAATTTTCCTGTTTTTGTCCAGATCCAGCAGCTGAAAACCGAACAAATAAATATTACAGAGGAGAACGGTCTGCTCCAGAGAGAACTGCAGCACAAGATTGACATGGTGAGAATTTTTTTCCCTGTGTTGTCTGAGCAGACTTAATGAACAAAATTTATTTTTTGTGTGCAAAATGTAATTCCCTTTAAATGTTTGATGCTTATGTTAGCGCTGTCGAACGATTTTTGCTCACAACTTCACAAGACCACTCGCTATTGCAGATCTTAATCATTTTTTACCTCGCAATCGTCCAATGTTTCCAGTGTTAATCTTTGAGTGGGTGATATGGCAAGATGAACTGTTTGCACATATTACATTAACTTGAGAGGCTGTAAATTGGTTGTTAATTTTATTAATGTTAATAGTAACTGAATGGTGGTTGTTATTTTAGAATGACACTGGATGTGTTAAGTTCCTTCACGTGTCAGGGTGTTCTTAGACGTTGGGTTTATGGATGTGATATAAAAACCTTCTCCCTGCAGGTTAATCAGGCCCAAACTTCACTACAACAGCAGCAACATTTAAACACCCAGCTGCAGGAAGACAAAGAGCAGCAAGAGGCTCAGTTAAAAAAACAGGCAAGTTCAAATTTTTGCACAAAGCTTTAATAGGATAATGTAACATAATTAGTAAAGTGGATCCATGAAATAATTGAATGCACACTTTGAAAGTTAGGTTATTAAAATGCAAGAAGGTGGTTCAACATCCAGAGATACATTTATATAAAAACTATCTGCTTTAAGCATTTAAGTATTTGGCACTATCAATAATTTGTCATTATCTTTCTGAAAACAGATTTGAGAGAGCTAGAATTGATCACTAGCTAGTCTTTATCCTCATGCATTCAAAAACAAGCAGTGCTGGTTTTGTTTCGGAGAAATGGGTCCCATACCTCTTTTAACATAAAGGTTGATTAGCTGTGATGACGCCTGTTCTGAACGAGCTGTGACTATCTCTCCTTCCTGATTCCCTGCAGGTGCAGCAGCTAGAGGACGAGCTGCACATGCTCACAGAAAAGCAAGTTCATGCTAAAGCTGAAACAGAGGCTTCACATCAGGTATGCCAGCAAAAGTTATTATTTATTTATTTTTGCCCCCTCAGTCTAAATCTTGATTTCCTAATTTGAATTTCTCCCTCCTCCTATTAGTTGCTCAGTGAAGCCAACACAACCATCTCAGTGCTCAAAGAGCAGCTCAGTAGCTTGGATCAGAGCAGCAATGGCACTGAGGCAAAAGCAAGAGGATTGTCAACAAGGCTCCAGGACTCTACTCTGCAGCTTCAGGTAGCGTCACTACTTAATTTTAAACATCAGCAGTTGGATGGCATCCACAAAGAAACATCTGTACAGTTCAGTGCAAAAATGACTACATTCTGTTGACACTGTAACCCATATCATTGCAGGAGACCTTCAGTAGATTCCAGCTCTTTAAGAACAGTTGTTCACAGTCACAGTGTAGCATCACACCTCTGAACCATGCCTTACAAGTTCAAGATTCCCTGATGCACCCGCACTTGACCAGGCTTCCAAAACCCACACTGAATACCTACAGCGCTGTCCGTAAACAGTGGGTGCAGACTATTAGAGGCCTGGGGACTATTACGGTAAATATTAGAAAAGAAATGTCTGGGTTTTAGTTGACTAGATAACCCGTGTGTCCACATTTTGCATTTGGACTGTGGTGTTGATCTGCCTGAGTGAATAGAAGACCATGTTCTTTTCCTTTCCAGAAACTGCTACAGAGCTATGCCTGTAGCCATGAGAAAACATTCCAAGAGTTGGTCAAGAAAGACCTGGCAGTGTTTGAGGAGAGGCGGCTGCAGGATGTTCTGCTGTGCAGGGTGCAGGCACCCAGCTACTCTGTCAAGGAGGAGGACCTCCAGACACTTTGGGAACATAGACTCTCTGAGCTGCAGGATAAGAGGGAGTTTTACCTTCAGGTGAGCGCTGCAGCTTAGCCTCTTTGAAAATATAGCTTCACATTTTTGACCCCTGAGTGCTCTTAGCCAGAGCAGTTAAAATGAGTGAATGAGCATATTGGGAGTTTCAACAGGAAGAAGGCTATTGATGGACACAGTTTGCTGAGATCAAACCTGTGACCTTTGGATGAGAAGATGATTTCTCTAAACTTTAGGCCGCCCTGCCCCTTATGCATATCGTGTCTTGTTTACATGTCTCTTCAGCGTGTCGTTTTGCTACTTTGTAATGACTGAGGTATGAAACATTGTGTTGGGATTGCAGAAAATGGACAGCCTTTTGGAGAAACTTGTTGCCACCACAGCTACATATTCAAGTGACCTGTCAGATGGGCTGAGAGAGAAGGAGAGCTTCAACGAGCAGCTGCAAGCAGTGTGCACCAAACAGTCGCTCAACTTGAGCACACTGGACAGCATCCTGAGCTGCGAGCTGAGCCACTGCTCTGCTGTGGCACACAGCAAGAAAATGACTTTGCAGGTAGAGGTCATCGGTGTTTAGTTAACTAGTTTAGTTTGGATTTGTTTAAGAAGTCTGGCCAAAACTGGTGCATCAACCAACAATGTGTGGTTTGATATTGAAATTGATATTGATACCGAAAAGGCCAGTAAAGAGATACAACCAGAGGGAAATAGACAGATGACTGCTACCAGAAGAATCCGTTGGCTGCTGACAGTTCAGGGACTCATATGAAGTTATATTGTACATATTAAAAACATAATTTAGGCAATTAAACAATGCTCTTGTAGGGATGGGTTAGTTATTGATTGTCATTCCAAACTGCATTGTGATATAAAGTATGATAAAACTCAGTAGGAAATTCTCACATCCAGAGGTCCATTCTCAATGCAGGAGTGCAAGAGGATAAAAGTTCACATTAAAAATAATAGTCCTGTTCAGCATTCCTGCAAACAGTACAGATTTGGGTTTTCTACATGGGTTTTAGTCCCATCCGGACTTCAGACCCTCTGAGAGACCAAATGGGATTGAAACGGATTTAAGTGATAAGTAATAACTAGAGTCTTTTTTTAGAATGACTTACAGCCATTGTTGGGCACAACAGTAGGAAGTATAAACAATAGAAATCAAATGTTAATTAACCTTATTAGTCAGTAATTACATTTAAATTAACAATTATCCAGTTATAGGTGTACGTTCATTAGTTATTTTACAACAGCTTTGTTATGTGATTTAGCTGATCAGATTTTTTCCCATCTGTAATGCATCTACCAATGTCTTATTTTATGTATTAATTCTGCAGGGCATACTTGATGAACAGAACGCCCTCTCCAAAGAGCTAGAGCTGCTAAAGATGCAGGCTGATGCTCAGCTGAGAGAAGAGAAAAGCAAGACCTGCACTCTGCTGCAGATGCTGGAGAGCGCTCCTCTGAAAACGGAGGCTGATCTCCTGAAGGACAATCAGCAACTTGTCCTGCAACTGCAGCAATCAGAGAAAGAAGTCAAAGTACGTCTGCCTTATTCATTTCATTAATAGATCTGTTCATTACTGCTGCATCAAATACTGGATGTGTTTATTTGGGCAAAAGAGAAATGCTTTGCCTGTTCTCTGACAGAGAACAGTAGTGAAGCATAATCCGCCCTACAACAGAATCACACGCCTGATTCTGGTGACTTTGATACTAATCTGGGATGTCATTGGGAGATACGCTCAGGAGCTCCCCAGGATTACAATGTGTAGATACTCCTTAACAGCTGACAGCTATGGTGTTTTTTTGTTTTTCAGGCTATGCAATCACAGATAACACAGTTGGAGAAGGCCCAGGTCAAAGCCAACGACAGGGTGTCCAACCACAAGCAGGCCACCCAGCTCCTGCAGACAGAGCTGCAAGATGTCCTTGCACAAGTTCAGGAGAAAGAGAACACTATGCAGACCCTCAAGAAGAAACTGCAAGAGGCAGAGGTATGTTTTGAGCACAAAGATGTTTGAATTTCTAAATAGATCTTCAGAGCTTTTACCTCGTGCAGATCAGTTTTTGACCAAAATGCCAGTTAACACCCTTTTGGCTCCATGCCCATGGTATGCGAACAATAACAGCCTCTGTGTTTGTTCTTGGAGCCCAGCCTGAAGCCAGTTTTCCTACTTACAGCTATTCTCCTGTGGCCTGAGTTTTGGTCAAAACTACTTAAAATTTGGGTTATGTTTTAGAC
>OMKZ01033589.1:1886-13313 GCA_900302535.1 Neoniphon sammara | reverse complement strand
ATCTTCATATCTTTCTTATCTTCTTGTGGTTTAGGCCTTTGCAAAGAAAAACGCATCGCCGAGCGCTGTTGAGCTGGAAAAACTCCGGGATCAAGTGGTCAAAATGAAGGTGGAGTTGACCTCAGCATCTTCTAAACACCAAGAGGAGTAAGGCTTCATTCTGTTTCTTTACTCATTCTTTTTATTTTGTTTCAATACATGACTGATTTTTCTGTTTGAATTTTCCTCTCTCTCTCTCTCTCTCTCTCTCTCTCTCTCTCTCTCTCTCTCTCCAGTATGCAGAGGATGGCCACATTGCTAAACATAAAGGAAGAATCAGTGCGGAAGCTGAAGGAGACCTTGAGGAAATCACAGCAGCAAGGAGAGGAGTCGTGTAAGTGGGTCTTAGTGTTGTAAACTTTCAACAATTATTTAGAGATGTTTGGAGGCGGAAATCTATTTTATTAATAATAATAATAATAGTACATTTAGATTATATGTAATCCTGTCTCACAGAAATCCATGAGTCACCCCTCACAATGCCCCATGATTGTCTTACATCTTCCCAGGTTGACAACTTCGACCTCAAACAGAGCTGTAAACACTAGATGTAATGAAATTAATATGAAAATAATTACTTATAATAACTACTTGCATTGGTTCTGAATGCTTAAGAAACAAAACCAAGATTTGAGCCTTCGTTGTTATTCAGCTGGTTCCAACCAAAGAAGATTGGGACAATGAATCTGTCAAGCCTGATGAGTTTTTACATCCAAATGAGTTGAATTGAATCGTTCTGTACTAGCATGTACCCTCTATAGCAGCGCTATCACTTCTGAGAAAATCTCCCTCGATGCTCTCAGTGTTCTTATTGCTTTCATAAACACACATGTAAATGTATGGGCTTTTTATGCTAAATGTCAGCAAAAATACTCACTCACAAAGTGGAGGCGGAAGAGGTGCTTTGAAAAAAATTACAGCAACAAAGACAATTTGAATATATTAATCTTCACAGGGAAATTTGCCAAAATGTGTACAATATATTTGAAAGGTGTTCGAAATGTTTGTGTATTTGTCATCCAGTTCAAGAAGAGAAATGCACCACAGGTAATAGTTATACTCATCTCATGCAATAATGTTGATTTCAGTCCGGCAGGGGAAGGATCTGTATGATCAACTAACCAAACCCAAGGGTGTCATCGTCCAAAGTAGCATTGTCTTGGAAAAGACCAAACTGGAGGAGGAGGTCAAACAGCTTCATATGAAAATAACAGAACTGGAAAGGTAACATCATTAACATGTTCAAGTGTTTTACTGCTTTGACTTTTCGTGTCATTGAATGTGACATTATCCTCTGCTCTGATGTTGGTCCTCCTGTCACAACAGCTTGGTGTCCAGTCAGCAAGCTGAGATTGGCAAGTGGAGGAGCAGAGCCGTCAAGCTGAAGGAGAAGAGCAGGGTCGTGGTGGACAAGCCTTCGTCACCCTGCACTCCCACCAAGAGACGTCTCCCCATGACCTCGGACAGCTCCAACTTTCTCAGTTCGCCCAAAAGGTTTCTGGGTACTCCCAAGAAGATATTGGATTCTCCCAAGAAGCTGCTGAATTCTCCAAATGTCGCTCTGCTAGACTCTCCCAAAAGCAAGTTCTTTGACAACAGTACAGGCTCGGAGTCACTGTCAAGAAACTGTCCCAAGCAGTTTTTTGACAACTCCAACCTTGGAACTCTTCCTGGTAAGCCAATGTTTTTAAGTTTATCTCCCTTGTATGGTGATGGTCTGATTTCCGCCCATGAAATAGTCTCAACATCATAAACAATGCATCTGTTTCCTTTGCTAGAAGTTTCATGTGCTCCCAGTACGCCAAATGAGGATTTTCTAAGGACAGAGCAGGGTAATTTCTGTAAAATCCCTCTGTGTATTTGGAAGTCACCTGGGTTTTACTAACAGGAGCATGTACACTCTCTACAGGCGGTCACATTGGGTGTATGGTGTGAGGGGTGAAAAATATGTTTCACTGGGACTTAAAAATGCTTCCACTATAGATTTAAAACCATCTATGATTTTGCATCTATTGCTTCCACCGAGTTCGGTTTCAACCTTAATTTACTGATGACCGGTTTTAAACTTAAATCAAGGCTGGTGGACTTCTTGATGTGATTATCTTACATGCCAGAGTTAATAAGCCATGTTAGCCCACCATTAATTTATTTTCCTTCACCTTTAACTATTTACATGAAGTCCAAATTATGCAGGACTGATAACTTAGCATTATACTTTACAGTGACTAGTGGTTGTTTAGAAATTGTTGCAGGTTGTCTAGCAGTTGCACATATACCAAAATCATCATTTTTCTTGCAAGATTGTCACCGTGATTTGATCTTTTTTTTCTTTTTTTTTAACATTATCTGAAAAAACAGTATTGTTGCACCTCTCCGTAACACTTGTGATTTAACGCCATTGCAATTGTTTTGACCACTGCACGTTGGAGGGCAGTGACCTTGCTATGCTTCTGTAAAACTTTTTTAACCACTTTATTTTGGCTTATAATAAGCTTCTTTTGTCTTGTAGATGCGGCTCCTGGTGCAGAAAACAAGGAGGAATGGTGGCCTCTGTCTCCAAAACAAGCAGATCTTTGTAAAACCCAGTAAATCCTAGTTGTTCCGTTTGTGCAATGTTTCCACTTTTTTCTGTCTGTTTTTCCATTTGTGTTTTAATAGTTGTGTCAAGTTTGTTCTTTATGTGCTTTATTTCTCAGAAATAAATTCAATTTCATTAATTTATTTGGCTTTGGAGTGGCAACCCTATGATCTCCATCAAATGTGGCAAATGAGAATTACATGTACATAAAAAGCTGCTCAAAGGACTTGCTATATCTACTTCAAATTATTTACTCAGCTGTTGATACAAGGGCTTTCAACACCTTACAGTTAACATTAGTTTTACATTTATTTGGGGTCTTAAAGAGTCTTAACATTGGTGATGATAGCAAATATTTTAAGTGGCCAAGGTAGTATCTGTTGAATCAAGATCATGTGTGTTCAGTACAAATCTGTTTTTAAAATTTTAAAATAAATAAACCTTCATATAGGCAGTATATTTGGCTGTATGTTGTTATATATTGATTGGTTGAATGTACATACTGTATATGGGTTGGTTTTGTGTCAGTTGCTTGGTAATATAATGATGGAAGCTTTTCCATCTCAAAAGGCCTTAAACCTGAAATGCAATTTTATTGCATTGCAAGTTTCAGTTTTGATTGTTCAGTTATGTCTTGAGATAATAGATGCTGCTGGTCATCATGTTTTAAAGAAGCACAAACCCACCAAAAAAATAGCATTGGTTACATACTTGTAGTAGCTGTTTGGCATAAAAATGATTAGGCCTTGAATATCTGTACAAAAATGGTCACTTAAGGTTAAGATTTCTGCATCACTATCAGCTTCTCAACACATTTTGACTCGGCCTGCATGAGTTACACAGTTGGCACAGTAATGTCATTCTAAATTGTGGTGACTGAAAATTTGTAATATTTTTAGTTCGAGGTCAAATGCTTGACAGACTTATTTGCAGTATGATTAAAGGAAATAAAGTGAATCATATGGGCTTGTGAATCTAGGCCTACCAACTGATATAATGTAAGAACAAATAATTAAAAACCAAGTGTCCCTGCACAGAGCAAACTGGAGGCAAAGAAAGTAAATTCTTTAATACTTAGAAGCACCAGATCCTGATTAGCTAAAACCAATGATCTTTACACTGTCTAGTTTAGACACCTACTTGGATAAAACACGTAGGTTTGGTCTTCCTCATCTTCATGTTTTACATTATCTAATGCCATATATTATGCAAGTATAAGGCTTTACACAATGTGTGTTGCTTTGTATGCTAGTATAAAAAAATGAAAACAGTATTTGAATGTTGATGTATAACACTTGTCATAAAAATATATTTGAAACTAACTACATTTATTCAAAGTAAAGACACTCACTGGTTTCTAAGCCTGAACTTGAACTTGTTTTCAGAATTGAGTACAATAAATGTGCAGAAATCTGTTTTGGTGACATTAGTGTAGTGACACATTGACACAGCGAAAATATATTCACCCAGTACAAGGCCAACAGGACCTCTCCTGGAAAGGACAAAAATATACAACAGGCTGCAGTAATACAGTAATATATACACATTATATACATAAAAATGTGCTTTACCACAGCTGCACTAGCTAAAGAATAGATATAGTCTAATGGTTCATGGAAAAGGCAGTGTTAGTCTGTCTGACAGCTTCCTGACCTCACAATATACTAAAATATTTGGCAGCTATGACAAAATCAACAAGTGTTGGGTTAATGTTGCATACCATCAAAAAACTAACCTCACGACTCACTTTATCTGCAACATACTTCTCTATACACATACAGACGTGTTTGCAATGTTGCATTTATGGAAAAAAGGGCATTGCAGGTGGCGGAGGAAAAAAAAATTGCTAAAACTTGACCAACTGGACAGATTAATGCTGGATTGCTTCCGTTTTGAAGGCAACCCGCCCAACTGATTTGACGCAGCTTCTTGTTGTAGTGCGTCCTTCGGATTTTGACCAATCGGAAAGGTTGTGGAGGAGAGAAACGCGTGTCATCACGTCTAGCGTCACTACGTTGCACAAGTTGCGCGCGGGAGCTTTGATTATCTAAACTCAGCTTCTCAACGTTGAAGGAATCAAGAACGTTAGAGGTAAGGTGGGCAAGTTAACGTACCAAGCAAAACATTTTATTCTCGTTGCTCACACCAGGGACACGGCTGTGCACTAGGAAACAAACCGCTGTTTTTAATCAAGTAACGTTGTCAGCCGAGTTAGCTGTCTGGGCAGCCTCAGCAGGCGATTTGGACTACAGCGCTAATGCTAAGTAAGCTAACGCTATAGACTTTCACGTAAGTTAACTGTGAGACTCAAACCTGGCCCATGCCAACATTAAAAAGTAAATATGCACATTGCTCAGTTACAGTATAGGGTAATTTTATTTTGTCTTTTCCCCCCAAGCGTCCATGCTTGTTTTCCTTACTAGCTCGTGAAGACAGCGTTAATGTTTTGTTAACCACCAGTCCTGCAAAGTTTGCTTTGCTCAGAGGTTAACAGCTTTCCTTCTTTCTCTCTAACGTTAAGAACTGTATTTTTTTTCCCAGACCATGGCGATGAGAAGCGAGGCCAGGGTGGAGGCAGAGGTAGAGGAAGAAGAAAACTTTGGACCACAGCCTCTGAGCAGACTGGAAGTACGTGACCAGATGTACACCCTGTCTGAAACCACTTTGGTCCTTTTGCATGATCTGTTTGCTGCGTATGATGATGATGTGTAAGATAATATGGGACCTCTTGTTGGTATTGCTGGGGAATAAAGTGTGTGGAACAATATGGCATCAGTACCCATAGATAACAAAATAATAACGTAATAATAATAATAACATGGAATCACTCTTCTGTTGATTTACATGTAAGTACTGAACTGACTAAATTCAACTTAAATTAAATTCAATGAGGCCACTTAGCACACTGCTTCCTCTAAAAGTCTGTACTGTACTTAATTAGGAACCTCCTTCCTGCATGACTTACAAAATAATTAACTTAATCAGGGAAAGCTTTTGGCATCTCACTGTACCAATATATCACACATTCCACTGTATTCCCATGCAGCAATGTGGTATCAGTGCCAGTGACATCAAGAAGCTGGAGGATGCAGGCTTCCACACCATCGAGGCGGTGGCCTACGCCCCCAAGAAAGAGCTGCTCAACATTAAAGGCATCAGTGAGGCCAAAGCTGATAAGGTTCTGGTAAGAGATGACTTTCACCCCAGTTACTAAGCATCTGACTAAATAACAGTTAGTAGATACAGCAGGTAACCTTTCCACTATTCCTGTGAAATGTCTATAAAGGAAAAAGGGACATGGTGATATTTAATATTGGTACATTTTTTGGATTTTAGTGGAGATTATTTCACATATTTATGAATCTGAAAATTCTGCCATGCTCCGCCACAAAATGGCCTCTATTTTTGCCTATTTCTTCAAGCCTTATGAAAGACTTGATGTCTTTCGTAAGGTGAACTTTATTTGGCACACCTGTGCTATAATGCCAAGGCAAACTTGCAAGGAAGTACTCCTCTACCTGAGTGACATATGTCTTTTAAGACTTGCATTTCTAATTATTTTGTTTTAATCGGCTCATTCGTAGGACATTTTTCTCTTGGGCACCTGAACGCTGACACTCACTCTGTGACATCTCTGTGTTTCCCTCTCAGACTGAGGCTGCCAAACTGGTTCCTATGGGCTTCACCACTGCCACTGAGTTCCACCAGAGGAGAGCAGAGATCATCCAGATCTCCACAGGCTCCAAGGAGCTGGACAAGCTTCTGCAGGGTCCGTAGATCTCATGTGTCATCAAAAGATGTTGATCTTGATTGTTGTACTGTAGCTCACAATATAGGAAATTACTACCTGCCACGGGACATATTTTGTTTGATTTTGTGGTTAGTATATTTTGTCATTCTATCTGCCACATTTGCAGCTAACCAACAATTGTTCCAAGGTCATAGTTACACAAAAAATTGAGCTGGCAGGTAAAATGCTGTAAGTGGCTGGTAAAATATGACGTACTGGTCAATGTGGCCATTAGATAAAAAAGTTTCCCGTATTAGAGTTTCCTCTATAAGAGATTAGCTTTAAAATTCAATTTTTGTGTGGAAGTAAACTCAATAATGAGAGAATGAAGATGTTGCTTGCTTGCTTGGATATATCGTTGTTTATAATACTGACCTCTGTGTTTCCTCCAACAATTTAAATGGCCTCTTTCAACTCCAGGTGGGATTGAGACGGGCTCCATCACAGAAATGTTTGGAGAGTTTCGAACAGGAAAGACTCAACTGTGCCACACCCTCGCCGTCACCTGCCAGGTACAGCCAGAGAGAGGATTTATTCAGGACTTCTGCTGCTGAGAAAGCCCTACTGACTGCCAGTTTAAATTGTGAAATGAAATGTGATTCAGGTGTTTTCGCTATAGTTATAAAGTTTTGATTTGGCGTTCAGATACTGTTCTGTTTCATAAAAAAATATTCAGAAAAGTGGCTTTTGCAGCGATCTGCTTATTAAATATTGTCATCGATGTTGCATGGTTAGTAATGTGAAGCACTCGTATTAGTATTTAAAATAAATGTGTTAGCAGTGCAACTCTAGTGATTCGTCTTTCTTTTGTCTCCACAGCTGCCCATTGATCAGGGTGGAGGAGAAGGTAAAGCCATGTATATCGACACAGAGGGAACCTTCAGACCTGAGAGACTTCTGGCTGTAGCTGAAAGGTGAGTTGGCACATTACCTGTTCGACTCCGCAACACTGCAATTTGACTTCAGCATTGCAAGAATTAGTGGTCACCATGTCAACCTGTTCTTCATAGCTACGGTTGTTCCCCAACAAATCCTTTGTCTTTGCCCATTCTTTGCTCTTCTATTATTTTGCCTTAAATTCTGTAAGTTTAAAGTCTTGCTTTTAATTAACATGACAGGGTTTCTGTGCAGCTAGGAATGAGGTTGCAAAGAAAGAATTCAGCACTTCTCAAGGTTGAGGATTGCACCAAAGTCTGTAAAATATGGAAAGTCACATACCATTCTAATGTGCAAACTATGCACAGTTTATTTATAAAGTGGAAAACCACTGTCATTTTCACGTATTTGTGAAATGTGTGTTGTGAAAACCAGTCTTCAGTGGCAGTGATATGGAAAAGCTGACTAGCCACTATCTGTATACATTGCATTGAACAATGACCAAAATCTTCAAATCCAGCCAAGAAATCAGACATGGAACAAAATATGGAATTTGGAAATGGGAAATTTGTATGTATGTATAAATTTGTCTATTCATCAATATCAGAGTATATTTGAATTCCTTCTGTGTATTAAAAGGTATGGGCTGGTAGGGAGCGATGTTCTGGACAATGTGGCCTACGCCCGAGCCTTCAACACAGACCACCAGACACAGCTGCTGTACCAAGCCTCCGCCATGATGGCTGAGTCCAGGTCAGTCGCAGTCACACTGCAGGAGCCCAGTCTCACTGTGGGTAGAGTGGGTGTTGGGTCCACAGCCGAGGTCTTCTTTTAAAGAAAAAATGTATTTTGTGGTAACAAAGCAGCACATGCTAGTGTAAAATGTGCAATTGGGGCTACAGAAAAGTGTACAAATAGATATAAAAGAACTAAAAGTAAGAACACACTGGTTAGACTCTAAAGTCTGTAACATCCCTCAGTTGTGCATGTTTATGTGAAAGCCCCAGTCGGTTGTTACAACACTAATGCCTTGTTTCAGAAGTGTTGTTAGCGAGCAAGAACAGTCAAGAATTAATGCCATGAACTTTTTATTTTTTTACCAAAAATGAAAAAGGGTTAAAGCCCTTTTGCAGAATATTAACCTATAGACAGCATTCTCAAAATAATGTAGATAGTATAATGGCTGTAGAAAAATGTGACTTGTGAAAATTATTTTTTTGTACCTTTTGCTTTCTATATGTCTGTGGGGGAAAGAGTGGCAGGTCTCTACTAATTCTTACCACTACGGTGCTCAAGGGTTTGCCAAAGTCAACAAGTATCAAATTCTGCTTGTGGTAGCTGACTCCCGAAGACTTCAAGTCATAATGCTAACCGAACACGAAATGCTAACCATCGGAACCGAAATAGTGGATGTACAGAGATGAAAATGGTATCGAACATCTTGTCTCAGTCTGGATATGTCAGCAAAAGGGGATATTGCCCAAAACATTTTAGTATTCCTTTAAAAGCCTGACTCAGCTACATACACCCATATAGCAAAATGTAAGGCTAATTGCAGTAAGTATGAAAATGCAGTCAAGTAAATTCAAACTGAGGAAAGAGTTGAATTCAGTTTGTAACGTGAATAAGCTTTACATGTTTTTATTAAATTATGGGTGGAAAAAAATTGCAGATACAAAATAATGAAAGTGAAAAAAAATGACACCTTGCAACTCAGGCTCAGGTAAACATTTTTTTAGTTTTAACTACACCTGCCAAGAAGTGGTGCAGCAGGAACAAATCAGTTACTCCTGATTTGGCAGGGATTTGAATATACTAAACAAAATAAAACACAGATCCCTTAAATTAAAACTGAATGGCTTGTCAGTTTTAGTGAACAGAGTAGTGTTGCAGCTTTTATGTCTCCTATCAGAATCTTGCCTACAGTATGCATTCAGAGTGAAATGTTTATGTTACCGTATTAATTGTTGAAAATGTGATGATACATGGTAAAGTCCCCTCCTGCTCTCCTGTAGGTACGCTCTGCTGATAGTGGACAGTGCCACAGCGCTGTACAGAACAGACTACTCTGGCAGAGGGGAGCTCTCAGCCAGACAGGGACATCTGGGGCGCTTCCTTCGGATGCTGCTGAGGCTGGCAGACGAGGTAGGTGACAAAATGGATCCATACACATTATGTAAACCAACTCGCTGCGCCAGTTCCCAGGATTTTCACAGTAGCTGTGGGCTTAAACCTGCTGTATGGAAACTTGCAGTTATGTAGGATTTGTCTCCCCCTTATGGCTGATAACATGATGCGTAAAAATTACACTTCTACATTGTTTTCCATCTTCACATGCAAAGACAAACAGGAGGAAACAAATTAGTGTCATGGAACTGTCAGTTTTGGGAGCTGAATTCTAGCTATCAAGGTGAGGCCACAGCACAGGAATGTTGTAACAACAACAACACAAACAAAGAAGGAAAGCAGTAAGAAGCAAAAGGCAGTGAAGCTAAAGATTGAAAAAAACAATAATCCAAAAATTGTAAACGTGCACAACTATAACCTGTGTTTTTGCAGGGGAAACAGATTGGATGTTGGTGTGTTGATGCCAAGTGTAATAAGCACCCAAGCAGCCTGTAACTTGGTTGTTTTTGTTTGGCTTCTCTCAATATTTTGACAATAGTTTGGCGTTGCCGTGGTGATCACCAATCAGGTGGTAGCCCAGGTGGACGGGGCAGCCATGTTCTCCGCAGATCCCAAGAAACCAATCGGAGGCAACATTCTGGCTCACGCTTCTACCACACGGTGAGTGATGTGGAGTAGTCCCTATGCCATGGGAACATGTGCAACTGCAGGTGGTCTGATGTCAGTCATTCAAAGAGCAGGCTCACCATTTACACTGACAACATGCAAGTCATAAAATGAGAAATCCGTTAAGAAAATTTCTCAACTGATAGTAGTGTCAGTAGACCAGAGTCCAGTGCAGCCACAAGACATGTCGAAGGAAACGTGTTTTGTCCCTGTAGCTGATTAAAGGGCTTTTTACCTCCTCTCAGTATGCTTCAGACTGTTTTCGATTGACAACCAACAATCTTTTTTTTTATTGTCCCCCGCCCAATGAACTTAGAGGGGGGGGAAACTATGAATTGGTGTGCATCTGTCCGTTCGTCACACAGTGTCATAACTTCCAAACCAATGCTCAGATTTCCAAAAATTTGGGGGGAAGGTTAAGCATGGGTCAAGGAGAAAGTGCCTAACTTTTCGCACCCCTTGACCAAAAGGGGAGGTGGCATAACACATAGACGACTTCTTCTGATTGACAAGTTCATGGCTTTTCTCGAGGTGCTGTCAAAAGTAATTTCAGCAGTAGGCAAGACAGGTTGAGGGGGGTTACACCAATAAAAGTGAAATGCAATACTTCACAAAAAACATTTATGCATTAAACACTTATTTATGATGCCTAACAATGCAAGAACATTTGAGGGGATGTCCTTCCTTCACAGCTTCAAATCAGGATTAAAGCTCTGCATCTTTTTCCAGTTTGTATCTGAGGAAAGGTCGAGGGGAGACCAGGATCTGCAAAATCTATGACTCGCCCTGCCTACCGGAGGCCGAAGCCATGTTTGCCATCAATGCAGACGGAGTGGGTGACGCCAAGGACTGAGCAGGCACCACAACGGGAAGCAGCAGAGTTGTGGAACTTTGGACTATTGTGCCCTCTGACTGTCAGTTGGACTACAGTATTGCACGTAATAATTGCCCACAGTGCTGCCTTTGTGTAATACCTGAGATAAATGGTTAATCAAGAGATGAAGGCCATGACATCGGGTATGATTTTGAGTTGGCTTGTTGCTGAGTGAAGCAGAGTTGACAATGTAACAGGATGGTAAAGGGTGTAGACCAAGGCTGTTGGAGCTCACTGTTGCAAATGCAAGATAGGAGTTTGTTTTTTGTCTGAAAACTGTGGGCAGTTTCTCCTATCGAGTGGCCAAAAGAAAATACATTAATTTTGTAATAAGTTTTAATATAATTTCTCAAATCTGACTTCTGTCTTTGTTGTATTTGTTTAGTCTCTTAGGGGTGTCTGGTATCATTACTATCATCAGTTGTTGCTTGTGTTTATTCTTAGAATGCTATTTTAACAAGTAGCATAAAAAATACT
>OMKZ01033588.1:26950-38057 GCA_900302535.1 Neoniphon sammara | reverse complement strand
ACGATGATGTAAGTCCTGTCCAAATCTTAGTATTTAATTCTTTAGTCTGACTATCTTGTTGCCGCATGAGTCTTTGCACTGTGCTCATGTTAATTTTCTGTCTGAGTGCTGGGCGCTTTTTTAAAAAAGTGTAAAGTTAGTGTTCACAAATACCGTTATAAATGCACGTTTGAACAAATGGTAGAAATTTAATTTGATGTTTTATTTTCACCACGGGGAGGTGTGTTGGATCGGGTGCAGTGCTACTGGTCTAACTGGTCTGTGCAACACAAAATGAAAATGTTGCAGTGTTAAGTTGGAAAACTTGACATTAAGATGAAAACTGTTTTAAAAAAATTTCCCAGGCAGGAGCTAATCTTCTGGGCATGATGCCCAGGTAACGCCTATGTCTGGGAAACACTGTACAGGTATTCATTAAAACTAGGATGTCGTGATTGGTTGAGATTTGGCCAAAAAAATAAATAAATAAATAAATAAATAAAGGGGGTGAGCTGGTATTACCCAACATCCTTGTCAAAAAGTGGTGGTTTGTGGTGCGTGTTTGTGTGTTTTAGAGAAGCGCATATGCCTCTGATTAACACCACAGTAATTAGACCTGTTCTCAGTGGAAGAGTGTTTCTCTTCCTCTATGCTTCATTCTGCAGTCTCAGGGATATTCGGCTCAGAAGCTGCCAGACTTGAGAGCGAAGCTGATGTAAAGGTCATGCTCATTCAGTTGCAGTCTAACTAGGAACATGCACACGCCTATCACACAAGGCCTCTTAATAGGGATAGATAGTCTTCATAGGGATAGATAGTAGTTCAAGTCTGTATTTTTGTTTGCCCATTTGTATGTGTGCACGTACGAGCAAGCATGTGCTCATGTCCATATTTGCAGCTGCATGCTTATTAGTGTATACTTATGGGTGTGTGCATGCATTTGCATACTATGTAACTATGATGTTGCCGTTGCCATGTGCATAATTGGACTGGGCCCCCTCCAACATAATTCTCTCATCTTACCCTATTTTTGGTATTTTATATTTCACAAGCTGTTAACTTTAATTTCTGGATAAAACACTAAAACATTAAGTGGCAAAGGAAAAACGGTCACACCTATTATATATGATGCTATATGTATTTTTCCACGCTGAGAAAAGGAGTTCCACTGCGTGCACTATGTCACTCAGTTCAGCTTAGGCCTGTCACTTCAAGACACAAATGAGCATTTCTCCTCTAATGCAAATAAAAAAAAAACAAAACAAGATCTGAAAGTTAAGTGAACATTTCTCTTTTTAAAATGACGCAATTAGTCATCAGAACAAGCCATGAATCTCTGTGACGATGTTATTGTGAGAGCTTTCTTTCTTTCTTTTTACTGGCTGCTGCTTTGTTTGTACCTATGGGGGGGTTCATTGGAAGGATAGCTGCATTATGTAATAGTAAATAATTTTTGGACAGTGTTATAGAGGGACAAATTACCATGTGAGATAATAAAGGGCGTTTTTTTCCAGTGTTGCCTTAAAGGGTGATGTCAGGACAGCTGCAGTGGACAGACAGATGTACACACACACACACACACACACACACACACTCTCTCTCTCTCTCTCTCTCTCCCTCACCTCGCGCACACAATTCATTTGCACAGTCATCTGACCTGCGGTATTTCTCCTTCTCACACACTCATCCCTCTTAGGCCTGTGTAATGACAGCACAGGACAGTCCCATACACACAACAGAGCTTTCAGGGGATCTTATAAGGTACCATTTAGGGGCAGCAGGGACTGCCCAACAGGGCACAAGCATAACAAGAAAATTCAATTATAGTACTCCTTGTTTATACAACAACCCTGTGGTTTTTCAATAAAATCTCCCCATCTTTTGTGCTCGCTGGCCTTATTTTCGGTGGGAGTTTATTATGTTAAAGGCGTATTATGTTATGTGTTAAAGGCCTAGTTTGCCTGTGTTTCTTTTTCAGCAGCAATGTGCAAATGCCTCTTCTTCTCCTAGGCCTTTGTATGTGATCCGTTCTGCAGCCAGGGAGTTAACATGCCTTCTAGACACTGCACTGTTCTTTCAGACATCGATCTTCCCTCATGGTTTGCTCTTGTCTGACCTTTTGCGAGTTGAGTAACACCCTCTCACTCTCTCTCCCTTTCTGTTTTTCTTGTTCTTTTTTTGTGAACAGGACATCCGTCAGACAGTTTGTCTCATTTGCTGTATGGGTTACTTTGATGTGGCACTGAAGTTGCAAAAATGTACTACCGGACATTCTGGTAACTTTGGTAATTATTCTGAACTGTATGGGTGACATTTGTGGAATACCGCCTCAATCATTCTGCAGTGATATCTGAGGTTATAGAAGAATGGATTCAGATTTCAGCTACTATGACAGAAGGTTTCAGAAGTCAGACATACCTTTGACTACAATCCTTTGCCCAAATATGGAATTCTGAATCCGACGCTTTTTGTCTTTTGGGAAAATCCATGGGGTTTTCACATTATCATCATCCCTGTCACAGTCTGTGATGTGTTTAAAACTTGGACATTTTTATCTGCATGTTTTCTCTCTTAAATGGGACTAGATCCACTGAATTCTGCTGCTGCTCTCCAACAAAAATAATTATTTTGCTAAGAAAAAGCTAACACTTTGGCTCACATTAAATATGTAGCTAAGTGTTGGCCAACCATTTATTTGGCCGATCTGTTCTCTTTGTTCAAGGATGACAATAATATTAAGAGGGGGAGAATCATTACAACGCTTGTCGCGTGTGACTCGTCATTACTTAGCTGTTAGTAGTTTAGTTTTTTAAAAGTACAACAATCATGTTCAGATTTTAAAAAATGTGATTTTTTTGGTCTTTATCATATTCAAACATTGAAAATGTATGCAGGAATTAGGTAAACCCTATTCATTTCTCCCATAGACTATCAAATTTTTGATGCGTAAGTGTCAAAAATGCTAACAAATTAGAGACAAGTGATGATATGACTCCTGAGGCCCATAGGAGTTATGACTGTGTGGCCCTGATGTGTCACCTGTGAACAAGAAAAACATTAGCTGCAACCCAAGGCCAGAATGTTTCGTCTTATCAGTTGATTCAGTTTTTTTACATTTTCCATGTTTTTGTATTTCTGTTGTTAAAGAAATAGCCACCAGTAATATTTTATAAGTGTCCGTTGTTATGGTAATGGTTGACATCTAGTTGTAAAGAGCACTTGACCCCTCAAAGGGCTGAGAATAACTTGTCCAATTATCATGGGCATAATCAAGTTTGGAGAAGTCCTTGTTGTGCCAGACCTTGAGAGCAGTGGCGAGGAATTCCAAGCCCCAGAGGCCAAGACAAATAAGCCTCTCAGCCATTTGTAAAGCCGACTGAGTAAATAAAGTTTAAAACCGGCGATTAAAGGGGATGGGTCGCTCGCAATAATTGTGAGAAAAACCAAAAACAAGACAAGGTTTTTGGAGCAGACAACTCCATGAAAGTGTTTGCCAAGTTCTCAAGACAGAGCGGTGGAAGGGGGGAAAGGACAGCAAGTGTAGTCAATAAACAGGAAAACTGATATTTCAGCTTCAGTTCTTCATAGGCGATTTGGACTTTCCACAGATCTGCAGGAGAAATATCTTAAGATGGTAGAGCCTGAATGTATGCCGAGTCATCTGTGCTGCACTAGTCAGGTGCAGTGATTTAAGTGGAGGTCGAGTTCTTTCCATAGCTTAACTCAGCTGCTTCGGCCCACTGAAAAAACTCCTGAGCCATATGATGGTGCGTGTGTTTGGACCCGCTGCAGCTGTGTTCACTTTATAAGCTCATTGTGGTTTGGCTACAGCACAGTGGTTGGAGGGAGTAGGTTGGGGGATGTGTAAAATGCCTGTTAAAAATGGCATGCTTGTGCCAGGTGTTTGTGCATTTTTGTATGTATGTCTCTCTGTATCTGTATGTGTCGCTGTTCATGGTGTGTACAGTATCTTGGCCTATAGTTAGGCTGTATAAGCCTGGGTGTTAAATGGCTGCTGACCATTACAGATTTTTGACAGGTGTTGTGCAGAACAGGGGATTTGCGACAGCTGTAAACAGCCATCAGGGATTGGGTCACTGTAATGTAATGGGCTCCTACACGCTCAGGGATTTAGCTAATGTTTTCAAGACTGTAAATCAATCCAGGCTGGCAGTGCAAGCCTCAATGAAGCCCCCCACTGAGAGGACTCAAGGAGAGAATTGCATGTTCTTGGCTTAACTCTGTCCAGAGAGCGGTAGTGTGGAAGTGATGATAGATTAGATAGAGAAGGACTCACTGCCCCCGTCCAGTGGGTGATATATTTTTTGGGTTGCCCTAGTCAGACTGTGATATGTTTGTGATGCTTGAATTCTCTTGCATCAGTTTGTCCAGTTTCTTGTTGGTATTGCTTAGATGAGTCAAACCTGCATTAGGCCTCTGGTCTAACTGACAGACGTTGCTAGGGCGCTTTATACTTGCATATCACCAAGTATAAAGTGTGTCCTTGTAACATGTGTTCTATGTGGCTCTGTTGCACTTACAGAAGCAGGATGCACCAAAACCAAAGAAGAAATATGGAAATGGTAACCTGCTTTTGGCTGAGCTCATGAACAAATATGCGGAAGACATTGTAACTGGATCATATGAATGCCTAATATCAGTGAACCTCCTTAGCAAGATGCCTCTCAAAATGCTTCATCATATTCTGTGGTTGTGGATTGAATGGTGATTCTGCATGTTCTGTCCACAATGCTAATGTCCACAACCCCTTCTCTGTATTGTTTTGCAGAGACGCTATGATGGACTGGAGCAAAAGCATAAATTCGCCTTCTCAGGAACAGCATCTATGTTGAGAAATTCCAGTGTGGTTGCAGTGGAATTTGATAGTATAACATTTTTCAGCTATCTAAAAAATTAACACTAAATGTCAGGTTTTTACATGAGGTTCTCAGAATGAAAGGGTAAAGGCCTCTTTCTTGACTTGCCATTTTGCAGCAATGTTCAACAGTCACACAGGGAGAAATCCATCATAGAAGAAGCAGAGATACCAGTTTCCCAACTGACAAAACCATCAATAGAGCAAAATTCAGTGCAGCCACGAGACTTGTTGCATTTTTAGCAAAGGCAGGACTTGCTCCCACACTATTGTCTCTCCACCCCCAAATATAACCAACAGCTGAACGCAACGAGTTCAGGCACGTTGTCTCAGGGATGAAAGTCATTCTGGAAAACTAGGAAGTCACAACTGACAAGACAACTGAAGTAGAATTAGATGAGGCAGACTGAGGGAAAGTGTGTACACTAGAAAAGTTCATTGCAACTCAAGCTGACTCCTGGAATGCTTTAAACGTCAGGCATTGATAATATCTAACAGTGTGGGAGTATCCAAGGGTGGAAGTTTCCTTTTATAATAGGCGATGATATCTGATAGAGCGGCTCAGTCAAGTTGACCTACTTCTTCCCTCTTGTTAGACTTTTTAATTTTTCATGAACTTCGGACCCTTTTCGCCTGTGGAACACACGTGCCACAGTTCTGTGTGTTTACGTGCTCTCGTAAACTCAAGAAACGGTTTCATCCCAACTTGTTAAATTAAGGCCCTCCCATCTGGACTGGTTAACGGGTCATCACACACTTCCTCCTGGATTAACCCCTTGAACTCTGAGTGGAAGCAGCAGTCCCTGAACAACAATGCGACAGTTAGGTGTGCTAGGATCACCTTGTCTGGTCTTGCCTTTCTTCACACCTGTATTCATCCATTGAAGATTTGCTGAACAGTCATTCTTTCACCAGCACTTTGCTACATGTTGGAAAAACTACACACTCACACTGCAGTGGCCAACACCGTTGGCCGGTTCCCCTGGAGCAGTCGAGGTAAGGTGCCCTGCTGAAGGGTGCCTCGGAAGTACTTGTTATGAAGGGGAAAGTGTTCCTCATTGACTTACTGCGCCGAGACCTTTGTAGCAACTCTATGGATTTGAACCAGTGTCATTGTTAGCCTCTCACCCACTTGAATGAGATTGAATGCCCTAAGTGCGAGAATTGCTACTCTACCATCTTTGCCCCCGTCCCACATTCCCCTCTTCTTCCTCACCGTTGTGGCGATGTGAAGTTCCCCTCCTTCCCCGCACCCTGGTAACTGCTTACTTACGCCGTTCCCAGGCTCGGGCCAGTGGCACGGCTCCCAGATCTGGGCCGGGAGACAGAGAGGGGTTTCTCAGGAGACAGAATACAAATACAGGGATCCAAATAACTTAATCACCAGCAGTGCTATTAGGCCCGGGGTCTTAGAGACTTACTGCGCACACACTGCCTGGGGAGGGTGTTTGTGTTTGGGGAAGGCTGGCAGAGGGGTTGCCCGGGACTTGACGGACAATGAAGGTGTTTGGCCCATCACAGCCATGGGTCGTGTTAATTTGCATTGGGTCATGTTAAGATGTGTGCTGTTTGGTTAGGCATGCAGAACATCCCTTTGATTTCAGTTCTCACCTCACTGACCTTGTGGGGTGGAATTCCCAGGGCTCAACCGCGTTGGACGTGAGCTGTGCACAGATTTCTTTTTTTTGTTATTCATGTATTCATTTATTTATTTTTGATTCCCTTGTCAGAGATTTGGACAGTCTTTATTTGAAGGAAATTCTTCCATAAACAAATCTAGTGAATCTAAATAGGAAAAGGATACAAACCCTTGGTTTATTTACAGATTTATTGAAGTGTGTAAGGCTCCAACTACAGTAATTAGGAGCGACTATGGCAGAGCTTTTTTCCTTGTAGGCCTATAGCATATATATATATATGCCACAGTGTTTATATGTCTATGCTGTGAACTCATTCCTCACAGAGTGACACACTTGGTAAACACATCCTCCATCACATATAGAACAGGGCCACCATATCCCTCTCTCACAACCCTCATGCTGTCTTGGCAAGCGACCTCTTGACCCCCTCTGAGGATGTCGGTGTAAATATTTTCAGGCGGAAGTTTGATCGTGTGCACTTAAGGGCTCTTTTGGGTGACCTTCAAGCCATGTTGCACTGCAGAGGTATCGTTTACCTTGTGACATGTCTGTTTATTATTCTGTAACTGTACTGAGCAGTAGCATCAGCAGCCAAGGAGTTCACCTAGAGCACGGAAGTAGGGCGAGTCTGGTCTTTACGTTGGCCCCCTCTTACTTCGTTACATTTACTTTCTCATTCTCTCACCCCTCTTTTTACCATACACCCTTTTCATAGTCCTCCAGTGCTTCTCACAGTCTTTATTCCTGAGTGCTGTCCACTGGCACTCCTGTGTGTGAGTGAATGTTATGGTGAGGAAGGAGAAAGAGGCATTGTTAGACCACTAGTGTGGAATAAAAGAGTGCTAGACAATTTTTATTGCAACATACTTCTCTATGACTGACCAAGACTGATTCATGGACCATCTCATGGCTATGTGTGTGTGTTTGTGCATCTGTGAGTGTGTGCATGTGAGATTACTGTCCTTTTTTTGCACTGAGAAAGGTCAGTTGTATGAATGAATGGTCCTTTTTATGCCAAAAGCTCGATCGTAGATAAACATGATGTCATTCTAGCAACAAAAGCCTATGATCTGCAGCCAAGCAGCTGTCTCAGGCAGATAATGTGTGACATTTCTTTCCATTCACAGTTCAGTTTTCTCCTTTTCTCCTCAGCCTTGCCATTTGGATAGGTGACTGGTACAGACACCCAGTTGTAACGGAAATGTAATAGTTTATTGATTTGAAAATATATTTACTAATCTTTCTCTTTCTGTTTTTGTCTATCTTGGTCCATTTCTCTCTCTCTCTCTTCCCTCAGTCAAAGGTGTCTCAGAGGCAGCAGCGGATGATAAAGAACCGCGAGTCGGCGTCTCTTTCCCGGAAGAAGAAAAAGGAGTATCTGCTGGCGCTCGAGTCCCGCCTGAAGGTGGCGCTGTCTGAGAATGAGGCGCTCAAACATGAGAACGGCAACCTCAAGAAGCAGCTGGAAGGCCTGCTGAGTGAGGTGAGAGGCTGGATTGTACAAATATGCTAAAACACACACACAGCCCACTCTTTTGTACAGATAAGGACGTTTGTACACAGACACAATCAGGGCTCCAAGCTTTTCAGTCAACAGTCCAAAGTGGCTGAAACCCCCATATTCTCTTTTTGTTTATAATATTTTATCTGCTCTCGCATATTTTCACTATTCTGTCATCCAACTAGATTTTTAGAATGGAGTAGAACCTCTCAGTGATGTTTGGTTACTTGCCAAAGTAACTGGTTGAGTTGACCAATTGACCTGCCAAAAGTTACCATCTGAATGGCGATTTCCCACCCTGGACATAATCGCGCAAACTGTACAAACAAAAGACTCTTGATTAATCATAGCAGGCTCAGGAGTATCCACAGGGAATCTCATGAGAAAGTTACCAGGACAGGCCAAACACACTGAACACATTCACATATGACTCATATCCGCAATCTCTAGTTTAAAATAATGTGATGCCCTCCCTCTCCCGGCAGAACACAGCCCTGAGGACGACGCCCCCCAAGAGGCGGGCTGTGTGCATCATGGTGGTTTTGGTGTTCCTCATGCTCAACGTAGGACCAATGAGGTAAGCATGTATTATGTGTGACACCAAGTGCGTGATAGTACATCTTCCCCAATATTTACTGTTTCCTCTGCAGGCGATATCGATAAAACGTATAATGGCTAAAATACGATTACAAGCTAAAAGAATGTCGACATGGAAGGCAAAGAAAGATCCAGGAACTGAACGTGCCAGCTGGAGAATATCAAGGCTACATTAGATGGTGGCTTGGCTGGTGAATACAGATGGGAAGCCCCATGAGTCATTGTGAGAATAATGCCTCACATCCAACAAATACAGAAAAAGGTTTTTTGAAAACATGGCATATAAATTTCCATTGAAGCACCAGTGTGATATGTAGTCCATAGCCAAACTCACTCATGTTCCAAGTGAAAAATTCTGTTAATGTTGTCCTAACAACACAATCTGACAAAAGTGTACTGGTTACTCTTCTAAATCTTATGCCAGCTGATCTCTGGCTTCATTAGCTTATGGAGCTAAAGAAGCAGGAGAACTAATGCAAACAACTCTTTACCTGACATTTGGATCTTTTTGCATAAGGAAATGATTGACCTCGCTGGCTGGATAATGTCTGTTAATTCAAGGTTTTCTGAACTTTTTCATGCTTTTGTCATGAAAAGATTATGTTGGTTTGTTTTTGGTATTTAATTGTTTAGATGTTATACTTCTTGTACACTGAATAGATTCAGAATGGTAAAACATAATAGTCAAATAATCACTTATTTTTGTGTTGTAACCATTTCTAGTGAATTAAATTATACAGCACTGAAACTGAACTATTTCTCATCTTGCTGAGAACCCCCTATAAACCCCTCAAGGACCCACTGGGGTCCCTGGACCCCGCATTGTAAACCACGACGTTAACTAATGCACATACCAAGCGTACCTGCTGCAGTTTGAGCATTGTCGTTACTACCATGCAGCAATACAGACCACTACCCTGTACCCTAACAGGTCCATTCAGTATTGTTTCAGCATAACCAGCATGCGTCACAATATGTGGTTTATTCAAGGCTGGGTTTGTAATATTAACCACTGTGAAAATTAAGGTAGGTTATGTAAAACCGCACTGGGGAAAAAAGCTGATTCCACCCAGACAGCTGATGGGGACATTATGCAATCCCACACAGTCTATCTCATACTAGGAAGATGCATTCTCTGTTCTCGTATTCTTGAAAAATTTGCTCACTCTCGGGAGGAGCTTTCTCCGCAAGGATGCGAGTATCAACCTGGAATTGCTGGCGCTGATAATCCACTTGTGCTCAATGCTGGGGAATGTGCTATCTCTGTATTGGGCTTTGAGATTTGCTCTCGAGCTTGTAAATGTGCTGAACAAGTGACATGGGACCTATGAATGCGTTTGCCTTTACGACTACAACAGTGTTCACAGTAGCTATGGTCTGTGTGTATGTGTCTAGTACCTGCGTTTGTAGCTGTGTGTTTTGCATTGGGGCTTTCCATCGGAATGTGAAGTATGCCAACTTTTGAGGTCATATCCCTTTGAAATGAAAATGCCGCCCAGTGTAGTAATACTGTTGAAAGTAAGCGTGTGTGTGGTTTGTGTGTATATGCATACTTGTGCATGAGGCCCAGTGTGCTTTGGGTTATACAGTCAAGATCAGAGTTCAGATTCTGCGGGTAGCTAAAGACTAAAAGGCCTCCTGTGCACAGGATGTGGGCCACGTGGAATCTAGAGGTTGTTTCAGTCCATTACTGAGTTTTTCTTTTCAATTTGAGTTCTTTTCAGTTTGATGTCTTCATCCCAAGGCCCCTAACCCCCCACCCCCTCCATCTCCTTGCTCTTCTCCCTTACCCCTTCTCCTCTGTATCTTCAGTGTGTTTCAGGGCGGCCCGGGCTCCAAGCTCCAGGTTGGCCCCATGCAGCACAGCGGCAGACACCTGTTGGGTTTCTCCCCAGAGACAGAGACTGAGGCTGAGGTGGGCCCCGAGCCCCTTGGCAGCCGCCCCCCTCAGACGGCCCACAGGTAATGAGCTCAACCACCAAACACCCTTCCCAACACCGCTTTCACCCACCATGTCAGCGGACCAGGATGCACCTGCACACGGGCTCGGTCTGCACTGGGACAGCTCATTATAGCACGTGTAAACGTGTGCCAGCCGATTACTGACAGTGTCCTAAAGCTTGCCTTTCTGCTGCCTCGAGGCCCCTGTCTAGCTGTCTAGGGCGGGAGATGGGGGCTGCACCTTGTTTGACATCCAGCTGCATATTAAGTAACAGTTTATTGTTCTAAAGAGTTCCACATTTTTTCTTCAATTTTTTGAAATCCGACAGCAGCGAACACAGCCTCACAGTCTCAGTCGTAAAATTGCTTGAATAACATTGTTGTTTGGTACATGGCCTCCACCCCTTGTCCCGAAAACAGATTTTTTTTGCACGGTGGCCAGAGTGTCTCATGTCTCCATGACATCGCCAGCCTGTGTTGTGTCAGATCTACACATAGGGTGGGTCACTTTATAATGCGAACCATTCATTTGTAGTATCAGGTTTCCCCGCGCCATTAAGCCAATGCAGGCAG
>OMKZ01033588.1:7117-26930 GCA_900302535.1 Neoniphon sammara | reverse complement strand
GGGGTGACAGAACCGAGCGCGGCCCAGATGATTATGATGGGGGAGATATGCAACCCAATCTTAGGGCCCCCCCCCCATGCAGGAAGGTGTGTGTGGGGAGGTAAATATGGACCCCTCAGTTAGAGTTATGATGAGGCCTCTGCACTCTGACATGTCCTGTCTCGCGGAACCATTTCCAGAACGTTTGGAAACTGGAATGCGAGCAATAGTTGGTGTGTTGGCTCAGGCCTGGGGGGCCCAGGGGAGGGATAAAGTCGATGGCAGCCGTTTTGGTAACAAGGCCTCCGCAGGTGGGCACTGACTGTGGACAGTCTACATCATCACCTCCAGCAAAATAATCATTCAGTCATACTGAGGTATTACTGTGTGTAATTTAAGCTACAACCAGCAACATCTGATTAAAGTCAAGTCATGCCATGTAATGCGCTACTAATTCACAATGTATGTCAACAACCAAGACTTTCAGATCATTGTTTTCATCATCAGTAACCATGTGTGACCTACTTGGGTGGTAATGTTGATTTTCTTCCTATACTGTATTTATGATCATATTGATCAGGACACATGGCATCAGAGGCTCTGCACTCTCATTATGAGTCAGCATTTCAGGGTATATGTGAAACGACTCTGAAATTCTGCATGTCGTCAAGTGTTGAAAATTTTTAATCAGCATAATTCAACAGGAACCATTAAATTTCAACAGAGGTATAATTGTCTCCAGATTTAAGCTGTGCTGGTTTCTTTTTGGCACCGTCTTGGTTCCCTCTACCTAACTCCCCATGGGTGCTTCACCCACTCCCAAGTGGAAAGCAGCCATCTTGGCTTTTGGTTCGCATTCAAAGCATATTCTCAACATGTGGAAAGTATTTTTAACAGATTGTTATTCAGAATTGTTACACACATTTCAGAACATCAGAACAGGCTCATAAACGTATCACCTATCTATGTCCTCATCACTGTCTCTCTGCTTTTCTTTCTGTATCTTAGCTTAGAGGATAAAGCCCTGATGGTGGTGAAGGATCCTGTCTTCCTCAGGCCACCTCCCCCCTGCCAGCCTCCCATCAACAGGACCAAGTGCATGGAGTCAGTAATGAATTGACTTTAAAAAAAATAATGTCTGACCTTTCTCACTTACCTTAAAAGCATGATATCATGAAGTATAGTACCTAAAAGCTTTTAAAAAAGTCTTGAACATGCATTTACATCTGTGACAACCTTGACTGGCAGGTTGGCGCATGAGTTGAGGGGTTGGGTCCACCGACATGAAGTGGAGCAGACCAAATCCAGGCGTATGAGTAACAGCCACCACAAACCCACCCGGACCATCTTGGTAAGCCACAGCAACTTGGTTTGAAACAGAGAGAGAGACAGATTAGGAGCAGTGCAGAAATCTACAAGACGTTCGTATTAGCAGCGATTTTTGGTAGAGCAATGCCCTTCTTTAACTTCTACTGAAGTTTTCACTTTGAGCAACAGCTTGAAAGAGCAATTACATCTCTGCTAGATGGGGAAACCTTACTATTTATCACTGAGAGGCACAGACACATTAGACACATGCACAAGTTCAATCACATTTTATTCAGAAATCAGCCTGACATTCATTATAAAGACATTTTTGGCAGACCGAAGCCTGTCTTTCACCACTGTTTCACCTCTCCTCACGCCTTTCTTTTATATGCCTCTCGCTCTCTCTATTGGACTGAGTTTAATCCGGCAGCCCTGAGAAAGTAAACACAACACTTAGAAGAGAGCTGTAGGATTAGTGCCCCCTGCTCTCTTTTCCATTATTATCTTTTTTTTTTTTTAATCTGTTACGATGAGCCCAATCTAACAGCTGTTGTCAGGAGTTGGCTACTGAATGAACAAATACCCTTTCCTCATATTTCTACGGATGGAATTAGATCAGATAAAATTATTTTGCACCTGTACTTAGTTGCTACTAACCCTGCACTTACACACACACACACACACACACACACACACACACGTACACATTACATTATTTTAACACAATTTTTCAAGTGAATCCCAGCATCTTGGTTGTTCCATAACATCCGTACCGTTTGATTATATTTTTCCTCATTTGAGCAATCCTACACATGGTTTTGTTTGAGTCATTATTTGACAAGTGTTGACAGCCGGCCATTTCTCTAAGCCTTTGTTCTTAATGAGGGAAATCCATGCCTCCAAACCCAAGAGAACCCCACTGTAGCCCTCACAGAACAAGGCTGATGAATACTAAACAAGATGTGATTTGTCAGGGGAAAACTCTACGATGGGAAGGTGTGTGTTGGCTTGAAACATTACTGCTTGTGGACGTTTAGCTTGGCTCTAATTATCCTCCAGCTTTTTTTAATCAACGATCCATCACAGTGTATAGAGTGAACACCGGTCTATATTTATATTTTATGTTTCCTTTGGTAATCAGTTTATCCTGCACTCTCTAATGGTTAGTTAATGTGAATATACACAGAATCTGATAACTCTCCCTCTCTTTTTCTCCCTCTCTTTCTTTTTTGCCGGCAGAAAACAGAGGATAAGGAGGCTGACAGAGCCCAGATTGTGACAGTCCAATACACAGAAACCACTGAGGAAAAGTGAGTGAAGGACTGATTCATACAGGGATATAATTTCACAGGATTTTTTTAAACAGTTCCCTATCATTTCACCTTCCTGCTATTCTTCTTGCTTTTCTTGTATTCCTCCCCATTCTTGTTCAAGGTCTGATCGATTTATGGTATAGCGATTTAAAAGTTTGACCCAGGCGCACAGCTTCACAGGGGTTTGGCGGTCCATAAGAGCCTTTTCTGCTGGATGGTGTAGTTTTGGATCAATCAGACAGAGCCATGAGTCTCTTGGCCTCATCCCTAGCTGTAAGTCTGACTGTAAAACTTGACCAAAAATCCATCTCAACAGCTAACCTCTGCAGGGCAGTAGGTTGGCCCTGTGTGAAATTGAGAAATATGCGTAAAATCACAATTCCAAGCATGGCATTTCGTACCCATGTCCCAGAGGGAGGTGATGTTCCTGTTCACAGTGGTTTTATTTTGGTCTTTTTCTTCATGTCCGTGACCTTCCCACTGTTTAAATCATATTTAGAGCTATTCATGGAGACCTGGCCGCAGTAGCAGGCTCTGCCAAACCCCTCAGCCTGCGCTGTCCGTCACGCCACTGGGCTGCTGGGAATGTGGATTCCGCTGAGAAGAACCAAAATGGCCCCTACTGTGTTTTCTGCCGCCCTCAAATAAATCTTTTGATCTGCTGATGACTCTTGTTTTTATACCGGCGTAGAGACTCGGGTGAAGTCAGAAGTCAGTGATGTGATCTGTCTGTCTCTATGAGGATCATTAACCCCAACAGACACGGTTTATCGTGCTGATATTGGCCTTTTAATAAAAATCACGTAATGGCCATTCAGTGCTGATATGATGGAGGTGACAATGTTATTGGAGTCAACCGCTTCAGGAGTGGCAGCCTGTAAATCCTGCAGTGAAACTTTCCTCACCCCGCCTTAAGGAGCTGCTAACCCATTTAAAATAATTTTATTTGTTTTGGGTCCCCTTGTCCAGATGCCATTACTGAAGGCTTTTCTTCCATGACAAGAACTGCATACTGAGGGAAACACCAAGTCTTTGTTCTTTTTTGCCCTGTCATGATTTTTTTTTTTGACTCAGAACTCTGTCATTTCTATTGGTACATTGTTCTTTTCCTCCTTTCTCCTGCTTGTCTGTGTTCACCTTATTGTCCTTGATCTCCCAACAGGAGTCCTGGCAGTGAGCTGCAGGTGTACTACGCACCTCACCGCACCTATAGTGACTTCTTTGATGAGATCAATCGTCGTGGCGACACTTTCTACGTGGTATCTTTCCGCAGGGTGAGTTTCAACTTGAGAAAGGATATGTTGACAGCACCTATAGTCTAGTATGGTGCATGGAAGTCTAAAGCAATACTTTGGCACGCTGAAAATTTAATTATTTTTCTTCACAAGACAATTACCTCTTCGGGTGGGGCTTGCTATCCTGTTTCCCATTTTCTAGAAATTGGTTTGTTAATATTGTTAGCATTCCTCATTTAAACCATGCCTGTGTCTGTGCCCTTCTAGGATGCTGAAAGTTAAATATTGACACAATTTCAGTTTTGTAAGTGTCTGTCATAAAGGATAAATTACTAAGATTGAAAAAGACACAGTTTCCCTGTAACCCATTAACTGATTCTTGGGTGAAAGACAGATTTGACAGTAGGGATAGCTTCTGGGTCCTACACAAAATCTGACATAATGTTAAGTAAAACTGCCAGATTTTAAGGGAAGGTTTCGCAGCTTAACTCGAATCAGCTTTAATTCCAGTTGAATCAGTCAGTAAATTTCCTTTTCCAGAGCCTGTTAAAAAGTGCCTAATTGAATACAGATAGAATGACTTATGAACCATAAATAATACATGAAAAGAAGATGAAAAAAGTGGATGTGTTGCTGTCTTTTATTAAGCAAACACATAAGTTCAAGAGCACAAGTGAAAAGCTGGGTCCCAGACATATTTTAACTAGTGCAAAATCATCAGTGACTTGGCCTCATGGCACATGGGACACAAGCATCATTCAGCAGCTCTCACCTCCCTGTTGAGGTTTAGATTTGAGAGGAAAGAGGAGGGTGGTGGCAGGGGTGAAATGTGTGCCCCTGCACACGCCCAGGGGTGTAGGTCCCCCTTCCCAGCTGTGCCCTGGTCCATTTATAATCATCAAGACCATGTTTAGGAATTTTAGGCTTGACCATATGTCATCATTAATCCATGCTGTCTTTATTCAGCTGTCTTTTTTTTCTCCCCCATTTGAGATTGTGAACTTGTTCTTATTTTCCCTTCTTGTTATGAATAATTCTGGACACTGTATTTAGACAGGATTCTTTGATTGCTTTGGGTCTCTTTCTGACAGCACCGTCCTTTCTGCCCAAAAATGTTCATGTATAGAACCCTGTGCTTTGTATGCTTCTGTCTTCTAGTCCTGGACAAACAAAAGGAAACGAAATTTGCTAAAATTGAATAAATAATAGTGACAATCTTTTTCCTATGAGTTCTAATTGGAGTTAGAAAAAAAACCCTGATCCCAGTATTTTCTTCCATTCCTGGAGGCAGTTGTTGCTTCATTTATTGTCACTCTGAGCTGTGCCAAGAAACTAAAAGTCTTCTTCCGACTAACAACTTTGTTGGAACATTAACAATTGGAAATGACTAATTCAGCTCAAAATAGTTGTGTAAATCTGAATCACTCATTGCTGTCAGCTGAGGTGAAGACATATTCCCTGCAAAAACAAATTTGGTCACTGACCCAAAGGGCTGGACCAAGCTCAGTTGGAGCAGGAGAAAAAGACCGGCCTGTTTCTCGTCACGCTCGGCACCTCTAGGCACTCTGGGTGATGTTAAGCTCTTACCAACCCCAGGGTTCTTTGGGGCAGCAGTTTTGTATGCATGTGGTCAAAGATCAAGGCTACTTGTCACCAATAAAGTCACACAAGTTTGGCTCTGAATCGGCATGGTGACAACAGGACAATGGTGACCATGGTGACAATGGTGTTGCCCAGTTCAGGACCATTACAGGTCAAGTAGCCATCCGTCATTTTCTGGCAGCTTTTGGATCTGCGGCTAATGAGGTTTTTGCAGTTTATGGAAACTAAAAGTAATATAAAACATGTTGGTAACCTAGAATAAATATTAAACAAACTTATTTGAAATGAACATTTGTTTCATAACTAACTGTAATTCTGTACATAAAATCAGTTTTGGTTGCTGCTGAACTGACAGTGTAGAAAAAATCTCTTTGCAAAAAACGGGCCCAGATAAGTTGACCCTACCAAAGGTAATTCTCTATCAGTGTGGAGGATTAAATACTATTAACATTTTCCGCTCCAGCAAATGACACTGAAATTTAAGTCAGAATTGAAAAACACCAAAGTAAAAACAAAGTGAAAATCAGCATTTGTAATTACTTTATTAGATGCATGAAATGCTTTGCCTTCCAGGGATTCAAAGTAAGCTATGGTTTAGGTAACATAGATACACAATAAGAAGTACTGTATAGTGAAAGAAGTTGTCCCTTTACAAAGCAGGCTCTAGGACATGCTGAGCACACAGATTACTAGCCCACTGTTAATCATAACTTTTAATTTTTACAGACATTCACTAGTTTTTCCCTTTATCTGCTTATTAGCCTTTATTTTGTTTCCTGTGTTCCAGGGTGTGTGTCCTCAGCTGGGGGAGTGCTTTTATTTTTGTTATAGTCTGTATGATGTTATTTCAAAACTGCCAAAGCTCTGGTTTGAATTTGAAATTTGTTTAGAAAGCCAGTCGCTGCCAGTTTTTACTTTTGTCCCTGTGGACTCCAGTGGGAAAATCATACTGTTTGGTTTGTTATGGCCTCTCAGTGCCCTTTCAGGCAAAGTGAGGTCAGTCTCTTTGCTGGACGCTCCGACATGGTCATGTTTAGGTCACGGTGACATTAACGCCTCAACAGATACCACCTGTGGCTTTGTCTAAGTGTGAGATGAGATGATGGAAAACAACTTTTAACAAAACCAAAATGTGGAACTGCTCTTACCCTATCGGCATTTAGTGGTCTTGCTTGTCCTCTGGTTGTTTTAGCACCTGTGGCTTTATGTAAGTATGCACCGATGTGAGGTGGTGGAAACACTGGCTGCTTTCACGATGGACTGTATCCAATCCAATTCTGCAATTTTGCCTGTTGTCATGGCAGCTGCAGCCATTTTCTCAGCTTCACAAACCTGCAGGTCCTTGATGATGAGAAGCAATGTGGTTGGTGCTGTCCCACCTACTGCCACCCACTGAATACAGACAATTACCTTCCCCTTTGTAAAATTTAACAGGGTATTTCACATCATATCCTTAATTCTGACAATGTTAGAGCCACACTCCATATGAACCATACGAAAAATTGCATTATTATTTACAGCAATGTCAGGACGGAGCTTTATACACCATTCTCGTACCCTGTTTTGATTTCTTTACATCCTCTCTAGTCTCATTGTCCTCCACAATCAAAGATTTCAGGGAGGGGACTATTGATTGGGCTTGGTCCGTCCATCACATGCATTTCTAAGCCTCTGCTGAACTATTTTGGATGAAATTTGGGGAAATGATGGATTTTGACATTAGGGTCCAGCATTTTTAATATAAACTTGATTGGCCCATCATAGCATCACCACCAGGCCAACAGGGCACTAAGCTTCACGCTCACACTGCTCGGTCAGATTTGATGAATCAGAAATGATTCCGATATCACAAAATGAAACTGATGCCTGCCACAGTGCTTCCAACAGGTCCAAAACATCCCCAAGCTTCAAGCAACAATGTCCCAGATACTGCTCATCACCCATACCAAACAAAAAGCCACTTAGACCCAGGACAACTTGCATCAGTCATAGGAGATGTTGACTTGTTTAGACATGTATTTTGTACGATCAGTTCTGTTACCTCCTTGTATCCCAAGAGTCTTCTACGTTCCTCCTCCTGTCTTCTTTGTAATCCCTTAACTTTCCCAAATTTCAGACCACCCTCCTACCTTTCATCACCATAGCAGAGCCCCTCTTAACTTCAGCCAGACTTTTGGCAACCAAGTGTAATGGAGGTAACAGGGTTTTTGTCAGTCCCTTGGTAGTTGGTAGGCCACTATCTTTACTTGAAGGGAAAGCATAAGTTTTGCAGGTGCTTGAGATCAGATCAGAGGTGGTGATCATTTTTCTCTCTTCTCAACTCCAGTCTTCTGTTTTGTCATTAATAGCACCAACTTTTTTCCACATGACTCTCTTCATTCCAGATACAAAGTGAAATGATGTCAGATTTTCCACGTGTGTCCTCACAAGGGGCAGCGTCTACATCATTGAATTCTAGTCCAAATTTTAATGGCAGCTAGTTGTATGGATGGAAAAGGAGAGAAAGGGGAAGTGTCTCCTTGGAACTGACTTTGTAAAACCTGTGGCCTTGAGTCAGTTTTTGTGCCTGTGTGTGTTTGTGTAGGGAACGCCAAGAAGACTGGCTCACATGTTTGTTCACACACCAGCATTCTTCTTCACCGCAACTCATGAGCAGATGACATTTCACTCAAATTAACCTCTTTATTCCCCTTGTCTACTCAGTTGCATATTTCAGAGAAATGTTAATTGATATTACTTAAAACTGTTATTGAATTAACTGAACTACCATGCTGTTTAATCACAAATTTTATCTCCAAACCATATGGTAGGTGAATGAGTATTGTTATGTGAAGTGCAGCAAAATATCTCAAGGTGTGGACATTAGAATCAGAGCAGTTTTGACTGCTTTTGTTTTCAGATGTGTGAAGTACAGCATGAGAAAAGTGCTCATATGGGAGCAGTTTAACTTCCAAAAACCACGATTCTCCTCTGTGGTGTGAGAGACTTTCATGTAAATTATCACCTTTGGCTATGACCTTTTGTTAATCAAGTGGGTGTTAGCTTTAGGGATGGGAGCTCAACTTGCTGAGCTCAACTGGGAGCTCAGCAAATACCAAAATGCACAAAACATTTTTTTCTTTTTCTTTTTTTTCAAGAGTTGTGTATTCCTCCTAATAAACTTCCTCCCTTTGTTCTCAGGATCATCTTCTACTTCCTGCCACCAACCACAATAAAGGACGCCGGCCCAAGATGTCTGTGGTGTTGCCAGCCATGAACATAAATGGTAAGAACTGCAGCACAGACCTCTGATCCAAAGGTTGGAGAGGCTGCTCAATCTGTACCATGTAACAGATGAAAGGCAAACTGGGAGCAGATTCAACAGCACCTCTCCCTACAAGAATGCATTACATGTGGCATAACACACTTATGAGGAAAAGTCTGGAGGGCCAAATTAGAAAAAAAAATGCTTCTCAAGCCTAATTAGGTGATGAACTATTGAACATTTTTTCCATTGTAGCGTTTCTTTTCTTTAACATTTCCAATTTTGGAATTATAATTTATGTTGCCTTTCATATTTAACTAGTAAAAATCTTTTGTAGACTTTTTTACCTAGTAGTTTGACATCTGTTATTCTGTCAGGGTCTGTATTCCCTCCCTCAGAACCCTTCCTGGTTTGCCATAATTAAATCTCTATTATGTTCCTTCAACCTCTGATTATACACTTGGCTGTATTTGGCAATGCTGACATAACTTTACAAACGCGCACATACAAAAGAAAAGCCTTATTTTCACTCTGCAAATTATTGCATCAGCTCACAGTTTGTGCCTCATCTTGGACATTTGGTACTGGAACTGTGAGATCTCAGTCTGGTCAGACATATCTGACAGGTAGGAAGAAAAGTGAGCACATAGTAGTGCATGAGACCTAATCACTGCTCCATGATTAAGAAGACAGTTACCATCACTAGCCTGTCACTGTGATGGTGAATTAAGTGTGGTCTTAATGGATGTTAATGTTGGTTATGGGGCGAGGTGGAAACAGTTACGTAAATGCCATGGTTTACTTACTGCAAAAATCTCCATCTTAACAAGTCATTTAGTCTCATATTTAGTGTTAAAAAGTTTGTTTTTCTTCAAAAAGTCAAAAAAGCTGCCAACGGGATGAGGTAATCCCAGTTGTTTCCAACACTAATCAACTTGTTTCCAGAAGTTTCTTGAATCAAGTGTCATTTTCTTGATCCTAGTGGGTTGATCTGCCTTATTCTGCCTTATTTCAAGATATTTATACCTGTTCCTAGAAAAAATCATAAAACAAGTGAAACTGCATTGGAAACAAGCGGGATTATCTCTTCCTATTGGCAGTTTTTTTGCCTTTTTGAAGAAAAACAAGCATTTTGACATTGACTATGAGACAAAATTACCTTTTAAAAGGAAGATTTTTTGCAGTGTACTAAACAGTGGGGTAGTGTCCTGGTGCTCACTTGAGAAGCTGTCACTCATTTTATTTGTCCCCACCCTCAAGCAATGTTCACCTACATTTGTTTACCTTCATTTCATGAAGATAAGTTACCAGTCTCCTTCATTTCAGAACCAGGTTCATTAGATTTAAAAATAAACCATAGGAAACATTTTAAGTATTAAGTATTAAGCTGCACATGAGATCCCAGTATCTGAAAACCTCAAGAACCTTGGTGTTCCATTGGTGCGCTTGTAGCCAAAATGTTTTGAAAGAATCAGTGGAGTGTCCATTTTCACTTGGCCTTGATTTCCATGAGCTCATCATAACTTGTCTCTGTGGTCCATGTATCTGCAGGATTATTGATACAGTATATCTGGGAGAGGCTGTTGAAGTTTTTTATGTCCACTTAAATACCCAACATTGTAAACTTTATTATTAGGCGTCTTGATTTTCACCAAGCACAAGGTTAGTGAACTGATCTGGAAGGAGACATCGTCAAAAGGGACTGGGTTTATGCAGGGCGTAAGCAATTAGATGGACATTAGTGTGTTGTTCTTGGCTGTTTAACTGGTATTTTTATCACTGATCCTCTTTGTCTTCCCACTTATCTTATTGCCTTTCCCTGGCGCGAGAGGTTTCAGCTGATTTGATTAGTGTTTCAACCAGCCCTGGCTGGAGTGAGTCAGTGGAATATGAGCCTCTTACTCAGCAGGGAAGACAGGGTTATTGGGAAATGTTTTTTTTTTCTTTTCTTCTTCTTTTTTTAAAGGGGGGGGTCACATTTCGGAGATGAAGATTGATGAAGGTAAACATTGTTCTCGGTTGGTCTTGTCAGGGAGGAAAGCTATGGGCTGTTCGTCAGATGACCAATTGAAATAATGGTAAATAGTGAAATCCTAGAGCTCCTTTTCAGCTAATTGTTCCTCATGCCAAACAATAGTGGTATGCGGGGAGAGATATTGGGTCTGGAAAAAATCTTGTTGCCACAAGAAAACTGTCTTGGATTTGCATAATCTGTCATGGATGCATGCAGCTACCCGCAAAATCAAAACACTGTGCTCCTGCCTGGTAATCTCAGATATACTAGTTTGTTTGCATCTGATGTGCTGATTTGATTATGCGGTTTGCTTTACAGAGAGAGCTAATAGCATTTTGATGGTAGTACAGGTGGCATACAGTAGCCTCAAACTTGAGATGCTAGAACTTCGTGGTAGTTCTTCCTTGACCTGACAATGAGGGTTGTTGTTTAAAAGCAAGCCAACAGAGGCTGACGTAGCAGAAAGCCTTTCCCGCTCAGCAAGGGATGGTGTTGATTCTCAAGTAGCAAAGTACCCACATGGTCCTCCCACCCTTTACAGTATGTAGCTCCATGTGTCATACAGATGACAGTTTTCGAGTAGCATTCTAGATTTATGTAGTCTTTGTTTGAAACTTTGAAGTGATTAAGTGCAAACGTACATCTTTAGCTGTGTGAGACCTTCAGAAAAGCAAAAACTTGGTCCCCTCTCTGCAGCATGATTGCTCCACAGCGGAGGATAATTCTTTCCAGCTCCCTCCTGTTCTCCTCCAGGAATGCCTCCCTCCTCCAGTCACTAAATGGCTTTCATCTGGAGGAGGTGGATAGGCTCTGCTAATCGGGAGCAACCGTTTGGTCTGTCCTGGTCAATAACTGAACATTGGAGATTGATACTTTGATGTAGGCCATCGCCTGTTTCTGTCTGACTGCATGTCCACGGTTCAGGGGTTCTGTTAAAGTTACTTGACCTTAACCTCTTAGATTTGCTCTCAAAATATCTTGGGCTGAGCACAGGCTCCTTATAAGGAGTGAAGGGTGTGTTTATTTAATGATCCTCTGAGTTTGAAAGTAGCTCAATCAATTGGAGGTGGCATGTTTAGAGGAAAGGAATGTTTTGAAGATGACATAATTTTTCGATTACAGGTAGATAGACCATGGGAGACGTACTACAGTCTGTTTTTACTTCTTTGAGCTAATACATTTGTACTGTAAGCCAACAGGCAGTGTGGGGTTCAAGGGTAGTTCTCACAGCACTGAAAGAGTTGGGGGTGAAATTTTCCTACTCCTCTAATCTAAACAGAACATCCCCACCAGTGCCCTTGACCAGAGTGTGCTCAGACCAGCCCAGATATTTAATCCTTGAAATGCTTTCAAGCTCTTAGTGCAACCTGTGCAGTGGTACTTTCCTTCAATGACTTCATTGTCTCTATATGTAAAATTAGCCTGCAAGATTATGGGTTATTTCCCTATGGGAGAATATTAATAAATTGTTGACCTATTGATTGTATAGTCTATTGCAGTATGACCCACTAATTTATGTGGTTTGTATGTCCTACGACTTACCAACCTCACGTCTGATTTGGTAGGTTATAAAAGTGTTAAATTGGCCTAATTGGCATCCTGCTAGATCCTCATTCCTTTTTATTGACCCACATTGCCGCTGGTAATTTTGTAATTATACTTGCTGATGAATTGCTTCCTTTCTGGTGTAAACAAAGCTTCCTTTGGCAAACATGTCCCCAGACTTTATGCCAAACTGGCAGTCACCACCCTCCTGAGATGCCCTCTCAGGTTTCCTCTAATGTGATATTGTCAGACTTAGGGGGCTTTATCAGCACACAGCCGCTCACTCAGTGTCACAAAAAATGCCGGGGAGGAAGGAGCTTTTTGGAACATCTCCAGATGGCACCAGTAAAAGGAGAACAGGAGGGCTAGTTTTGGCAGCTCCCTCAAAGACCTGCTGTTTGAAGTTGGACCTCGTGGCTATGGTGTGTTCCCTGTCCCTTTGTTGAGGTCTCTAAAGCAGTTGGCTGAATAGAATTTAGACATAATTGGTAATTTGGTGAAAGATGGATTCAACCAGTGTGAGGAATCATATGGACAAAGTCTTAAATTTGCTCTGCGTTCTTTCAAGGCAGTCTGTCATGTCATGTGCACTTGAATTAGCAATGTGGCAGGTTTTCACTTTGTACTGCCCATATGTTGTGTTTATGGTTACGGTTACACTGAAGTTTTCAGTGTGGTGTTAATCCCAGAACAGTTATTTACTGCACTGAAACGAACTCCACAGGCTTGGCTGTGCAGCAATGCAAGAAACTTGAACTGGAAAAAAACAGTTTAGAGGTCACAATGTGCCCCATCAACTGTGATTCTGACTGTGATTCAAGCTATATTGCCATGTAGTGTAAAACTTGGCTTAACTATTTCAGACAGAAACCCAATTTGAGTAAATGAGTAAAACCCTAACCCAGGGGAAGACTTCCAAAAATGCCTGTTTAAACACTGAAAGCTTTTGAAAAGGCCTAGGCTCACTCCAGGTGCAAAAGAGGACGTTCAGCAGCAGATGGAGTCATACACAGCATTATGTCTGCTAACCATCTAATGATATGAACATCCAGGGAATCCCCCGGCTGGAGAAGGAGCCATGATATAATCACTGCATCATCTGATAAATTCCTCCCGCCTCCGTGGTGTATGGAAACCCTATAGTGAGGCAGAGGAAGCTAATGTCTTGGACAGGTGCCTCTGGAAAAACACTGCAGGTTTTAATCAACTTCCAGTGCTCTCAGGTTTTTAAAGCCACATTCTGCTCCCTTTCTGGGTCATATGAGAAAGTACTAAAACTGACTGAGGTGTGTCGCTCTTGTGCATTCCATATGGGGAAAGTTATTGACCATCTCAACTCTTGCTGCCTCATAGAGGAAGCCATAAGAGGGAGTCTGTGAAGTGTAAGTTGGGTGTTAATGTAAATGCACTGTAACAGGCATGGAGGAATTCCTCATCATGCTGTTAATGGGCTTTTCTAGCAAAGGATTTTAGAAGTTTGTCCACTGACAAAAACACTCTCCCCAAACTGTCCCTGAGGCATAGCAAAGTGAAGTTAGGCTTTGGGTTACCGCGAACCATGGACCACACCAAATGTCCGAAGTCCAGTGTGTTTTTCCCATGCCCCAATATCCCAAGATAAGCCAGAGTAATTAGTTGTTTGTAAGTCAAACTTCCAAGATGACCTTTTTGTGAAAATGTATTTATCCTTGAAGTTGAATAACAAACTTTTTCCCCATTGTGCTGACCTGTACCATCTGCAGAGTTGCGGTCCCTGGGGCTTCTTCAAACACAAAAGCCTGACTCATCATCAGTGATCGCTCTCTCTCTCTCTCTCCCTCACTCTTGCCAGAGTTTCTTCTTTTCTTCCCTCAAATTTGCATGTCCTCCACTTGTTTAGAGTTGTTTTGTTTATCTCTATGAAGGACAAAGCCAGTATGTGACTCACCTCTGGCCTCCATCTGCAGCCCTGACCCCCAACCCATACTTGATATGGTTCGTAGCCCCCAGCTGCCCCTGGCCTACAAAACATTTCTTTACCCTCCCAAAGTACTGGCTCTTACCATTTCAAATTTCTCAACAGACGGCTTGACAGAAACTGTGTCCAATAATAAGGATGAGGTGGAACAAAAATGAGTAATGAAAACAGTTTGGCAAGCAGTGTTTCTGTCTTGTGTTGATTAAATTCTCTGATGTCTTGTTCCTAACTTTTGATGTGGTATTATTTTTTTTATCTCATCTGTATCATCATTTTTTTCTCTGTTATTGCTGTATTTTATCGTTGAGCAAACACAAACTAAACTCCAAGATTTTTTTTTTCTGCTGTGTGAACTAACAACCTTCCCCCTTTCTATGCCAACACAGACAGCATAATAAGGGACAAGGACTTTGAGGTTATGATGCAGATTGACTGTGAAGTCACGGACACAAGGATTCTCCACATCAAGACCTCCACCATCCCACCGTTGCTCCGGGTCAACCACACAGACACCTTCTACCGGCCCTCCCCGACTGACAGCCAGGCCACGCCTCCCGTCGGGGTGCTCATGGGCTCTGCATAACATTGCCATCAGCACATTGTCCCCAAAATGCACCAACGCAAACAGGAAAGATTCAACGTCAACTCCGTCATCTTCACACATTTTCTCACCTTTTTTAGGGTGACATATTTTAATCATGATGTTCTCTACTATTTGAAACGAATTCATCTTCTTGTGATTTTGATTTGAGTGAATGTAGACTTATCTTGGCTGGATGGGGGGGGGGTACAGCCATCAGAATGAACACCAAGGTAGCTCAAATTGTCAGCCGCATTCTTTATCCTGGCTGATATCCGGAGGTAGTCTGTAATAGGGCCCGAGAGCAGACGCTAGCTCCTTGTGTGGTAACACTGACTTCTCCCCGTAACCCCAGACGCCCCACACAAGGGTAATTGCTTAGCGGCAGGGGGCAGAGCATTGAACCCTGAGTCACCCCATCATAACACAAATACTTCTACCCCATAGCAGCTCTCTTCAAACCTGCCCGTTCTTTTTGGGTCTTACTTTCTGGCCAAGCTGCAAACCTAGAACTGATAATTATTTTTATTGAGAAGTTGATTATGAACCTAAGAGTAACATCACTGGGGACCTCATACCAAACCCCAGCCCTAGCCTTAGAAACTAAAAGGTAATTTTTTTAATGAATATCAATTGTCAGAGATTAAGCAGTTTCAGACTTTATAGCTTAGCCAGAAAATGAAATATGTTGTTTTTCTCTCTTATATTCCTTTGTCTTCTTGTCACAATACATGAAACTTATCAAAGCCTTTGTATGTCAAAAACAGAAAAGATACCAAATTGATTATTTGTGGCAATTGAGGCGTATACTCAGGTAATCTGTGAAAGCTAGCAGTCTAGCCACTATATTTTTGGTTGGATTACCATTACTGTATAGATTTTATGTGCTTTGTTGTGTTGATGAAGAATTTTAGAGCTTAGTTCTGGGGTTTTCTGTTTGCACTATGCTTCACTTTTATGTACATGGATAGAAACAGATGTGTATTTATTTGGATTGGTAATTATGCCATCCTCTGGATTGGCACACAAACCATTAATCTGCACTGTTTATTGACATGTAAAAAATTTTTAAAAAAAAGATTTATTGATTTTTTTTTTTAATCGATCATGATTTGCATTGCAGAACGCTTTTTTTCTCATTGCCCTATACTTTGACTTATTTTGAATAGAATTTTGGCTCAAGGGTGAATAGGAAGTTAATATATGTGTTGACTAAAGATTCCTTTAGTGTCAAAATTGTTTGTAACTCCCTTAATCCTTTTTGAAATCCTGGCCATTATATTCTGTTAGCTGTGCTCAAAAAGGCAATGTTTGGCATAGGTAACCACTGATGAGGTCAAAATGAGACATCAACCCAGACCTCTCCGTCCACGGGCCTAAATGCACTTTTATTTAAGTGCACTTAAACAAAAATACCTATATTGAAAATGTAGTCCCCTGGGAAGAATTTTCAAAATATATGGTGAAGTTATATTAGCTGATTGTTTTATACTAGTAATTTGTTTAAAACTATTCTTTTTGCACTATAAGTGCACAACCTCCTAAATGTGGCTTTTCTTTCATTTCTCATGTATTCACTTAGTGTTACAGTACCCTTGTTTTAATATCTATAACCAGTGAAAAGGGATATTGAATCAGGATTAGGGTTTATCATTAGAACAAAGGCAGTGGAAGCTTTTTTGGTTATGCCCAACCTACTTTTGCCTGTAATAGTAAAGCACAGTATATTATCTATCCCCCTATCCCCCAAAGTATAGCAATTATACTTTAGCTCTTTTGATGCCCATAAAATTCTAATGGGAACACTGTGTGCCCTTCAGTTTTGTATTTTAAAGCAGCCTTTGTGTGCATGTTTTAGATAGCTGTTTTTCAGAAATATATTAGATTCAAGAGCAATGTAAGACTTCTGACTGCATCTCAGAAGTATTCAAGGACAAATGAATACAATTAAAACTTTCATGCGGGGTTTTGTTTTTTTGTATCATATATTCATATATTGTATGAGTCAATAAAACACTGGATTTACTTAAACTGTACCTGTGTGTTTATCCTTTGGGTTGCTGGGACACACTAAGCCATGCTCCTAACTGCTTCATGTTGTCCTTGAAACAGACATTTACAATTGGTTAAAACAGCTCCCCTGAGTATAATAACTTGTTTTAGGTAACAAAAAATTACAGAGTGGAGTAATCATTCTGCATATTTCTATACTTGCGAGTCTCTTTTCTAGTCTTTCTATATCTGGTTGCCTTCTATCGTGACAGTCTTCAGATTGTATGGCTGCTCACAGGAGGTAATTACAGCCACTGACTTAATTGACTTAATCCAACAAAGGAGTATTTTGTTTTTTCCCCGTTAGTATTTTCAGACCTTTATTGCAGTCTCTTCAAAATGGTACAATCTATTATGGAGGGAGTAAGTGCTTTCACAAGACAAGGTCAACAGCTATCTGTGATATTAAACACAATGATATCACCACACAGGACCTATGGCATACAAGGATGGAAAGAAAAATGTAATATAAAAATAAAAAATGTGTATAAAAAAAGCACATGGAATGACAAAAAAACTGGATTGCTGTATTGTTCAAGAGTATGCTTTGATGATTTTTTTTTTCTTCCATCTAAATTAATTCTTGTAGCTTTATATGACCCAAGCCTTGATGCGGACTTGCTCTGGCAAATCTTCTACATTCATGTATCTCACAAGGCTTTATATTACAGTATCACCGTATATACAGTACAACGTGCTGTGCTGACTGATGCATTCGCTTCACGGTTTCATTTGTTTCAGGTACAGAAGAAAAAAATAATTTGTTGAGAGAACAAACATCCAAAATGCATATTCCTAACCAAGACAGTTAGTTTTATAAATGGTAATGAATCACAATATACTGATGGCCATGTGGACTGGTCTACAACCCACTTCAGCTCATAGAATTACATCACTTTTTTTCAAAGAACTACTTTCAAACCTTCTCTAGGGGTCTACATAGGCGAACTTAATGTTGTATGTGACTTGGTGTCCATGGTCCCACGCATACAAGAGCCCCTCCTTAGGGTTGTAGTCAATCTGTGTGATGTAGGTATAGTTGTTGGTAAAGGGCATTCTGGGAGTCATCTGAGTGTTGGTGTGTGTGTCGAAGGCGTAAGCCAGGTTGGCGTCTCTGAGGTTGTAGCTGTCAACAGCATACAGGACGCCACACACGATGAAGCAGTTGCCATAGTAATTCCGCCTGAGTCCGGTTCTCCAGGTGGTCTCCCTCTGCGTAGTGAGGTCCGAGGGGTTCAGCCGAGTCAAGACGATCACCTCCTGCAAAAAGCCCTCGTCGTCGAGCGCCGGGTAGATGATCCACAGGCCGCTCTCATCCACGGCGAAGTCTATGTCCGAGTGACCACGCCATTCCCACGGCGTCGATGACTCTTCGAACACGGCGTCGTGCAGCATGGTCCAGGCGGCCACGTAGCGCCGACGCAGGTCAAATTTGATGATGTCACGGGAGAAGGCGCGGTTGTAGTAGAAGGCGCCATCGTACACCACGTGGCCTGTGCCGATCCAGTTGTAAGGGAGCTTGTAGGAGTTGGTGAAACGCCCTTAGGATAAAGAGTAGAGAGGTGCAAGATTGATCAAAATTCATCAAAAGAGATTCAACAAACTGCATAATGTATAGATAGTATTTTTTTAAAAATATATTACTTTCAATTACATTGCATTATTTAATACAGCAAAAAGAAACCTATTCCCAATTCTAGACGTTTTTGTAATTTGGTATTTTGTGTTAAATGTGACCAAAAAAGCAAATTTATATGGCCAGTAAATTTGATTCTATAAATCCTTTTTTGTAAGTAATTGTGTGATTGGTGTGACCACTGGGCCTTACCTTGTTTGAAGACCTCCATGTTGCGAAACTCCAGGAGGTTGTTTCCATAATAGTAGTTTGTGACGTAAATTTTGTTGTCGTTAGCCTTTGGATCCTTCATCCATGCTCCCTCATTTCTGCCATAGGTGTTATGAGTTACTGGTTCTGAGATTGTTGCCAAAGTGTCCTTACATTCCCCTGTGAAATACCCAAACAGAGACGATTTGGTAACAATTTAACATTATCCAGACTTGCGTCAAATAGTGTTACTGGCATTTGATTTAACCATCTTGAATCACGAAACGGGTGGGGTTGCCATGTAGGAGAGAGAGAGCAATGAATGACACAAAGTTTAGAAGTTCACAGTTCATTATATTAAGTACTCTTTTCTGAGTGACAATTTGCCTGACTAACAACATTGTTAACTTGTGATGATATCAATCCCACCCATCTAGTACAAGAAACATTTTGAAGCAAACATTGAAGTGGTGAACTGTAAGATCTGTGTTTTTTGCTTTTTCATTTTGGCAACATCTTTGGTGCAATCATAGCTGTGGTGTTTTTGCACTGCGCCTCCCAAAGATCATTCATCAAACAGAGAGTCTAGTACCGTGATGTCATTTTTCTTGAATTTTCTTTTGGTGATGTTTGAGTTTCTTTAGGTGGTGCTCTTTTCTTTGTCTCTTCACTACTCATGCTAACTACCCAGTTCTTCTTCTATTTATTACAACCAAACTGCTTTGCTGCTGCCAGAAATGTACTGTAAAACACATCACTTCCTGTATGGCAGAAGATTTTTCATGAGTGTTAAGAACAGCAAATGTAAAAGCTTTCATGAGCTGGGTATCAGCTGGAGCACCATACCAATCAGGATTAAAGAACATGTATTTATGTTATGTATGACCTGGGCTTGTTATTTCAAGAATAATTTAAAACCACTACTTGACCTGACATGCATATGGCACGTCATTACACACACAAAAAAAATTCAGCTATCATTAACTCACCATGTTTCTTTGGACTTGGTTCTTCATTCCTTGGCATTGGCTCTTCTAGTTCTGGGGGTGACTCTTCTGGCTCCTCCTCCCAGCTGATTCTGTACTTCCGTCTGACTGGGGCAGCCTGTGTGGTGGTGGTGGTGGTGGTGGCTGAAGTAGTGGTGGTCATAGGTGTAGTG
>OMKZ01033585.1:22446-34425 GCA_900302535.1 Neoniphon sammara | reverse complement strand
CACACACACACACACACACACACACAACTGCAGTATCATTTCCCCCATATTAAAGTCAACTTAAATGTGAACAACCTTTATATATTTATTTAGGTATTTATTGCTTTCAATTTGATGTTGACATGTTCAGTGGCCCAGATTTTTTTTTTTTTTTTTTTTTACAGGAGGGGAGGGGGTAGGCGGCTATCGGCAGATTAATCGGCTGTCGGCTTCTTCCTGCTCCAAACTATCGTTATTATATCGGCATTTAAAAATCCACTATCAGTCGACCTCTAGTCCAGATGATATTGTTACCCTACAAGGGGAACTAAAGCCCACTCAGCCCATGTTGAAATGTATTATTGTAGAAAATGCAGCCCTCAAAACTCCATTTTATTACAGCTATTGACTTTAAAAGTTCTCAAATATTGGTGGTTGACAAAGATAGGGCTCAAGAATACTACTAAATACTAAGAAAGTCCATTTTTACTGGGTTTATCATCGATTTTAAAAGCCAGAGACAAGGAAAAAGGAGATACTTAAAAGTGCTCAGCAGCACTGTATCCTGCTGCCTTTATGTTGCTATGTGCTGCTTCCCTAGATACTTGAGTAATGTACACTGTGATAGGGAGGGCATCCCTGAGAGTTTATGCATACGGCTAAGTGCAAGGAGTGCTTTAGTAATGCAGCGACAATTACTTTCACTTCACTTGATAAGAGTGCCCTTCCATGTGCTCTTTCCAGTCTTCCCCCTGTGCTCTCTTAACCCCTACACTTCTCATTTATCCACCATCTGTTCATCCATCCATCCATCCATCCACTCATCCATCCATCCATCCGTCCACCCACCCACCCATCCATCCACCCATCCAATCCTCAATCTACCCTTTCATCCATCCACAAGGTATCTATGCATCCAGGTTTCGACCCCTCCGTTCATCTGTCTTTAACTCCAGCTGGCCAACTCTCCATCCTTTCACCCCTTTCCCCTATCTCTCTGACCTGCAACCCAGAGTTCCTGATCAGAAAGGAAAAGCCAAAGCAGATTAGAGGATTTGACAGGCTTCACTCTTTTCAGCTGAAAGAAATGTAGGCCAAAGTGTTGAAGGTCATCAGAAGTGAGGACAGACCGCAACATTTATCTCTCAGACATATCTTTGTTTTTTTATCACCAAATGGTAGATGTTTTGATGTGTAAGACCAAAGTTTCCACCGAGGATAACTTTGATACTAAGCTTTGGTATCAAAAAAGGTGCAACAGCAAAAAGCTTGATTTGGTAATCATGTAGAGCGCTGTGTGAGGCCGGTCTGTGGATTTTAGTGATCGACAGAGATTAAGCTTCATAGTCTGATTCTGTCTTCGTTGCTGAGTTTTACAGCTCTGATTCCCGCTGAATGACACTATAACTGACGCAAGGGAAATACAGCGTAAAGATGCTTTTTGGAAACAGAATTTTTAATCTTTAGTGCTGGATAGCTGGCTAAGGTGGTAAGTTTGCAGCAGAACACTCATCAGACACTGTAGTGGAGACATTACAATTATAAATTAAAATCCCTTGCTTTCAGGCTAGATACATTTTTAGAACCACATTTTATCTGGGTTGATTGTGACCTAAAACTGTGGACCAAAATTTCAAACTTTGAGATACTTAGACACCTTGTAGCCCCATAGAGATGAACATCCTAACCTCTTCCTTGAGGGGTCACTGCTGCCAGTGTCAATAAACCTGGAGCTTCCTTGATAAGGCAGCAGTGGACGGAGATTTAATTCAACTGAATCTTTACTGCTGGATAATCTCCTCTTGCAGCTCACACGTTGGGGGAATTGAATCAAACACAGAAAGAGGACCGCTGGCCTTCTCTCAACCCCTCCCCTCCTTCCCCCTCTTCCCCAGTCTCCTCTCAGACTCATCAATCAGCCTCAATCACTTCCACTTAAACAAGACTCCCCTTTATCCCCAGCCTTGGTAGCTCTATGAACTCTATAAACTGGGGAGTGCAAGACATTAGATTGATGGTGAGAGAGCTAGATTTCAGGTTTCAGTTTTTTTCCGGAGTAGCTGATAACCACAGGCCTTAGTTTGAGGTTTTAACTGCTATCTATAGACTGGGCTCGGCTAGGCAGATGGTGACAGGAAATCCATATTGTGATTCAAGGTGCATATCTGCCCCCAAGTGTGGAGGGATATCTTCTCTGTCTGCTCATCATCAGTGAGGAATGAGGTGGCAAAGAAAGATGTAGTGAAGGAGGACAGGATGAAGAGGTGGAGTGAAGATGTGAAGATGTATACATGAGAGTGAGGCGTCCCATTGGTGAGTTAGGAAGGGTAGGGATGTAGAGGAGGAGAAATAAGTTGTTTATCTGAATCCTTCGTCAGACAGTATTAAAGGCTGAGGAAGAATGACGAACAGGATGCTGATAGTGGCTCTGAAGAGTGAAGAAAGGCAGGGGTTAAGGAGGAGGAATGAAAGTTTAAAGAAGGGGATAAAGTAGTGTTGCCTCTGCAAGTGATCAGAAAGAAATACTAAACAAGGAAAATTGTGAATTCAACGAATCTTACCATGCACGCAGGAGACATCTGCTACATGAGATCAGAAGTATGAAAATGATGTTAAATAGTAGGAACAAACCACTACCTAAGTTTGAAAACAGAATTATTTAATTACATTCGGTTTTCATGCATATAATGACCCAATTACATGAACCATGAATTCAGCAAATGGGGGACATATACTCTATGCTACATATAGCTGTAAACAGGTGTGTGGGAAAGTGTTTTGAGTAGGGTGTGCTCTCCAGCCCATTGGTTACATTGGCCTAATGTGCTTTTTCCTTCCCATGTTTTACATGCATGCATCCATGGAGCTCTGAGGGAGCTCCATGTGAGGGAGGATGCTACATAAAACAGAAAAAAACTGCATATGTCAAAAGAAATTGAGAGGGCGATAGCTAGAGAGAGAAAAAATGAGAGAGATACTTAGATCATGTTAGGTCTACAGTATGATCGGAGGACTATAACTATAACTAAGGCATGTTGTTATGATCCATTCAACCAGTATTATCACTAATGAAAACCCTTTGAGAAATAATGCTATCTCCTAAGGCTGTGTTATTTATAACATGTCTGATAAACAGAGATGATGTCGGCACCCCAACAACAGGCGCACTTACAAGGTTTCACTGAAAATGTAACAAATAAAAAAAGTAGAGGTCGGCACACTAAAATAGGCGCATTTAGATTTTTTTTATTTATTTACTCACTTGGCTGTTCTTTCCTAATACAGCTGCTAGCTACTAATCCTATTGATGTCATATTTAAAACAGCAGAAACTGAATGAACAGCATCATTCCAAACCAAACACACACGCAGCCGCACATCTTTGGGACATTCGCCACTTCCTTCCATATAGATAGCCTAGGTGACCATTGGGTAGTCAGTTTTCCCAGCCAACCAATAAATTTCTCAACAGTGCCACATCACAACCACTGAAGGTTTAAACTCGAAGCGGGCAACAGGCTAGTCGTAAACAGGCAACAGCAGTCTCACAACAGCACATCACGGTCTGGGTGAACAGCGCACCCGCGTGTGATATCACGGCCAACAACAAACCAAGCATAAATAAATGTCTTACCTACTATTTGAAGACCCCAAACGTGGCCTTTCGTTAGGGTGTGCTGTTGATGAATCTGGACATGTGCTGCTGAATATCCACCCGCTCAAGCACGTCAGTGGTGTGTTAGCCGTTTCAGGGTCACAGAGCTCCGTAGCCATGTGTTGAGGCGGCGAAGGGCAGAGAAGGAGCGCTCAGAGGACACCAGCAGACATAAGCAAAGTTCCAATAACTTGTCAACTTCTGCGAGTTGCTCCCTTGTCTGAGGATGGAGTGCTCTAAAGAATCCAGCAACGTTCTGAGCTGATCTGGGGCACTTTTTTGGAGAGGTCATTCAGCAGTGTAAGCTGCATAGGGAGACGCGATTATTACGGGGAGACGTACAACAATCTCGTTCAACCCGGAAAAGTCTTATTGGTCATATCGGCGATCTAGGTCGGATGTCACCAAGTCCAGATCCTAATAGAACTCACGCCGCCACCGGGGCTCTCCTATATCAGTCACGAATCACGATGACCTCGGTCTGTCTTATATCCCTAGCGGGCTGAGGTTTTGCTGGTCCGCGGAGGAAGGGGCATTCCACGATTGTTTTGGTTGCGAAGGCCTGGCGCTTAACTCCTGAACAAATCCATCATCCCTCTGTGGATGCATAAGCTGGCAGTCTCTGTCCCAAACGTTCTCCCATGAAAATGTATGCTGGGTTGACCCGGGTCATCAAATCCCCTGACGACGTTACTTGGCCGTTGGTCGCAGTGGAACGCCGAGCAGCTGTAACGGCTCGCGCTCCTGTGTTAGCTAGCTGTGTGCGGCAATTTTCTGCCACGGAGCAAGTAACGTTAGTGCTAACCTTGGGCCTACTGTTGCTGGAAACTGAAGCTTGCTTGTTGTCCTCTGTTTGGCCAGTGCTAGCACCACCTTCGTCGTCTGATGCCTTTAACATTTTTGAATTTACTCGAAGGAAAAAGTCTGAAACATGTTTCTGCGCTATTGCATTCTGAAAACTAAACTAATGCTGGAAATGACGTATGACTCATGCGCGCACCCCAACTCCCATGATGCCATGAGAAAAAAATATATAATTATTGGGGGAGGCGGGGTTGCGATCATTTTTATTAATCCCTCAGCTCTTACCGCTTTGTTTTTGTTTGTTTTTTTTGTTTGTTTTTGTTTGTTTGTTTGTTTGTTTGTTTGTTTTGGGGGTTTTTTTGTATCCTTTGAATCTGATATCACACCATGAAATCTGACAGCGGAATATAACATCTCAACGTCAAAGACCCAGTTTGCTTATACACTATATCTAATTTTCACTATTATTGAAGTTAACATGAGGTTAACATTTTTCTACAGACACTTTTGCACTTGATATAACTGGTATCTTAAATCCCCAGTGACCATGCTTTCCAATAACCTCTTTGCATTTGAAAATATTGCCAATGTAATGCTGCCTGATAACCCCAATCACTGCAATAACGCTTATGCAGATGAATGAGGCTGAAGAAAGTTTGATGAAAGTGGATGATAAGAGGGCAGATGAGCAGAGCTGGAGTAGGAACAGTATTAGAAGTAGTTGTGGATCTATGAGCAGTCGAAGGACAGGAAAGCAGGAGGAGGGTATGGATAGTGTGAGGGAGGGACAGGACAGTCTGAATTGTAGGGGTTGAGGAATCTTTACTTTCTATTCAAGCTGCAAATAGAAAAAAACATTCACTGTAGACACACAATCACAAAAATTTATTTTTTAATTTAAGTATGAGGTCAGGTGTAAGGTCTGTATTGATGTGCATTTTTAAATATCAATATATCATTGTCAAATTAGGTGTGATACCTTGGCATAACCACTGTTAACAAATGACTCCATGGTTGAGGCGATTGGTATCCTCTATCTCACAAGTTCTATTGCTAGTTATAGTGTTTCTCAAAAAATGATTACCACTTTTCACATAAACCCTGTTACTTCCAGTCTTAAAGAAGATGGTGTTTTTTGTCACCCCTCTATGTTTATTTGTTTTTTCCCCACTTTACTGAAAAGAACAAAACATCCTCCTTCATCTGTCATTGTCTGAAACTTTTTGTGCTGCAAAGCAACCTAGTGAAACTCAAAATTCAAATCTCAAAATAAAAATCGAGTAGTAGTGATTCATTGGTGTTAAATCACTACACATAGCACCTTTAAGGTTATGCTCATCATCAGCTTTGTAAGTGAGGATTATGATTCTAGTTTTCCATCATAACCAAAAAGTAACAAAGAAGTCAAAAGGGGTGATTGATGGGTGAAAAAGTGTTGAAAAAGGCAAGTAAAGCAGACCTAAACCCAATGTCGATATGGCTCAGGCTAAATGCTGTTTGTATTCACTGAGCCCAATCCATCCAGTTCTTCTGCCTCATTCCTCTATCACTCATGTCGCCTTTGCCCCGATTATTTCCTCTTTGTCTCTCTCTCTCTCTCTCTCTGCTATATGTCTCTCATGCTCTTCTAGTTTATAAGGAATCATGAGAACATAAGAGATCACCATATGTGACATCTTGATTACCATATGAAAATTATCTGTAACCAGCCTAAGGACTAAGAATAATAAAAAAGGTTAATAAAAAACAATAATTGTTTGTGATGCCCAGCCTCATTCCTGGAAATAACAGCACAGATGAGTTCCAGTTTGCTTGCCTTGATGAAGACTTGCATGGCGTTTTACTGTATGGGGACTTTGTGTCACCACAGCTCAGAGTAAATGCTGTATTTGTTTTCCACCGAGGCTCTTCCAACCAATCTCTTCATACCTCCATCCATCTATCTCTCTTTTCACCTCACTGTCATCCTGACACCGGCCCCTCCAGCATCTCTCTCTCTCTCTCTCTCTGTTACACTCTCCTTTCTCTGTCCCATACACACACTTTCTCTTTTTCTCTCATATTATATCTCTCTTCCTCTATTCTTTGAAGTGGGTTCAAAAATAAATGTGCAGGCTAACGTTTGAAATCACCATATTTGACGTTTGCATTATAGAAAATATAATGGGAACAAAGAGTATGGACGCAGCAGTGGGAACAAAGGAAAAGGTTAATGAATTAAGGCTGATTCAATAAATAAAGATCCACTGCACACAGAGGTTGAACTGCTGCCCTTTTTAACAAAGCATCCTCTCACAAGCGTAAAAAAAAACAGTTTGCAAAGAGCTGCATTAAGTTGACTGTGTATCGGGAATTAGAATTGCCCTTTGATTGCTATGGCAAAACTAACGCAAAAAAAAAAAAAAAAAAACATATTAAAGCACAAATGAGTTTTTCTCTTTGAAAAGCTAAGTGGAGTCAAGTGAAATAGAAAAACCTCTACGAGCAAATGATTGTACATCATACCCCTCTGTGTTCATTTGTGTGTGTGTGTGTGTGTGTGTGTGTGTGTGTGTGTGTGTGTGTGTGTGTGTGTGTGTGTGAGAGAGAGAGAGAGTACTCAAATGAACCTGGAAATGGTTTGGAACATTGTACCTATTTCCTTTACCCCACTGCTGAAGGTAATGTTTGGTTGCCATTCAGTCAGTCCATTCACTTCATCACAGAAGAATGAAATTCAATGTTTTTTTCACAGTCGCTGCCCAAGTTTCTACAATCACGCCTGCACAACCAACGGGCACTTATCAAACTTTTGTATCATCATGCCGTGAAGAAATAACTCACCTTGATTCAATCACCAATACGAATACTGCAGAGATCTCTGTAAGGATGGGCAATGGTGTGTGTGTGTGTGTGTTTGTATTCCCTTGTGAGCACAGTTTGCCATACCTCGCAAGTGGAAAAGTTATTTGTAGTGTTAGAGGGAGGGGTTGGTACAAGGTGTTGCCAGAAATAAACATAGATGGTTTAGGTCAGGGAAGGGAATATATATTGTATTATGTCACTGGAAATAGCTATACAGGTATTTCAACACAAGGATGCATGGGGGGTGAGGGGGATGTGCTGTATGTATACAGTATATGCACATTTGTGTGTGTATGTAAGGATTCCTTACATCTTTCTATCGAGAGGTTCTCTCCACTTGACACATCATGTAGTTCTGTCGCTGTTATGCAATAAAAACACATTAATGCACACCTCTGAGTAGATTATCCCTCTTATATTATGGCTACTTGTAAACAATAAAAAATTAGGGGAGACATTTAATTTAGGGAGCAATATGCTCTGGGAATGGAAATTATTTAACTTGAGCCACAATATTGTAGACATCATAGATGTACAAAAACTGATTAATTACACCGCAAATAGGGCAGGATGTTGCAGCTAACATAATTATTTTAACACTTTATTTATTTATTTATTATTGTCTATGGAAAAAATGTGTTTTCTGGTTACCATTTGCTAGCAATTCTGTCTTTTAAATATGCTAAACCATGACATTAGAAAGACTGTCAATTGAGGACCAGAAAGACGCCCCGAGACATTAACTTCATTGTCAATCACTGTACTGCCAAGCTAGCTAATGCTAGCAATGTTCACATTTTTTCCATTGCATTGTAAAACTTGTTCCGCATCACTTCAACAAATAAAGACATCCATGCTAAATCCACAGGTATTAAGCACAGCAGTCAGCGTGAATATCGGACCTCATCTGAAGCAGTAATTTTGAACCCAAATGTGTTTATGCATTTTTCAGGCCAGGCGATGGAACCAGAAGCTCTGAATTACTTGGGTGGTCTTTGAACGGACCCTCCAGCCAATCAGAAATGAGTATTTACCCAGTCCATGGTATAAATTTATACAGTAAATGCCATGTGGCTTGGATCATGCACCCTTTCATTATTTTTTCCCTACAGAACACAGATTGTCACTCTGATTATACCATTGCGTGTTCATCAGCGCTATATATGGAATTGAGTTGTTGCAAGTCCAGGAATACTTGTGGGATTTACATTTACATTTGTTCATATTGTTCTGTTCTGTTTAACATCAATCACGATGTTAAACATGCAAATAATGGAGTGATCTTTTGATTTTCCTCCTTGCTTTCATTATTTTATCATTTTTTTTGCCCCTGCCTTTCCCTCTTTCACTGTTTTATCTCCATTTCCTCTTTCACCACCTCCATTTTTTCCATTACTCTTTCATCGCCTCCTTTCAGGCGCATTTTCCTTTCTATAATCTGCCCCTCAGTCTACTTATTTAATTTCTTCACCCATTCCTTCTGTCATTATCTCGCATCCTCATTTGCTTCCCTTTCTCCTTCCAACCCCCCCACCCCCTTTTCTCTCCTCAGTGGTCATCTGCTGAATGATTCAGCTCTCCCTGATGAATGTGACCACTTCTCGACCACGTCTGCATGTTAAATCAGTCTTTCAAGCTCATATACATGCGTGCGCGTGCGCACGCACACACACACACACACACACACACACATTCAAACACACAGAAAAGACAGACAGAAAAGAGAAAAAGAAAGTCATTGATGACAGACAAACAGTATTAGTCATTCCCATTCGTCCCTGTAGGCTATCATGCCTTTTTAAGAGTCTCTGATTAACATTCCAAACCCTCTCTCTCTCTCTCTCTCTCTCTCTCTCTCTTTAACTTATCAAGCATTATGGATGGATGTGGGATTGCAGAGATACAGGAGCGAGTGTCCTGGCAAGATTTAATTCTTGGCCAGCAAAGACTCCAAAGATTCATCTGTTGCTCTCTCTCTCTGGCCAATTGCCCATTTATAAATTATTGCCTTTGATATTCATTCCTCTCTAAACAGCCTTTACATCAAATTCAATCGCATAAATGCTGTGTAATCTGCATACTACCATTCCCTATGAACATTATGACAGCTTGTCTGTTACCATGCATTGTAATGGTTGTGTGTTTTGGCTGTATTGACCCAGACGTCTCCACACATCCAAGACCATGCAGGGAATCCACTGACAAGATACTGTCTTGCTTTAAAATGATGGCCAGTCTTTGTGTGAATTGCTCTCCATCGATCCATCCCTCTCCACAGTCAGTGTCAATACAGCCTGGTGTTTGAGCCAGGTAGGGAACCTCATGATAGGGCTGATGCACTGGATCAGACGATTGACCACAGCCAGAAATCGACAAAGGCTCGAGCAGCTCAGCTGTAACTTGGGACTCATCGGTTTACTGTGTGGGTTTAATTAAAGCCAGGATAAGTGATCTTAGGAGAGGAAACCACAACATTTGTGAATTTCTTCCTGAAACTGACGTTACACCTGTAACAAACACGTTAATTCCTCAAAATTCACTGGGACCGTGTGGAAAAATGTGACACCACCATAATCAAAATATACTTTATTTTAAGTTATGTTCAAAAGACTGACATAACACCGTCATAGCCCTAATATGGTAGCTGTCGTGAACATTAATGAATATTAATACTGTTGTCATTAAGAGTCTTTGCCATGAAAACTTGACATTAACAAAGAAAATATCACCCTTGCATTGAAAGTGACATAATTGAGTAAATGACACTTGATGATAGCCGCCATAGAAGTTCATTAATGTTCATGACAGTTATGTCATGGTTGTGACAGTGTTAAATCACTTTTATGAACACAACTTTAAATTGAGTGTTACCAAAAATACTTACATAATGCTACAGAGTCATGGCAGATTATGATCCTGGCAGGTTTAAATCATATGATGATGATAATGACTGTTTTTATTTTGTTATCAAATAATTGCTTCATCCATCAATCTCTGTTAGAGATAAGCAGTTTGGTGCATCACAGGACAGGGCCAGCTTGAATCTGATGAAGACAGAGTTCAAGGCATCAGTCCATGCTTGTTTGCAACTTTATCAATAAAAAAGGCTGAGATTGTGCTGCTCCAGTGATATTCCTTTCTTCTGTTTTTATTTTGTCTTAGTTCAAAGAAGTCTACCTACATCTGCTAACAAGACACAAATTTCCATTCAGTGATCAAGCATAACACAACACAATGCTAAATAAGTTATGGGACCCTGTAGAACCCTACTGTGCTCTGTAAGCTTTAGGAATCTCACCAAATTCTGCATAATGACAAATTCACAGTTATTTGCATTAAGTAACACTAGTGCTGGAATCAAAGCTGGAGGAAAATTGCAAATCCTGTAAAGTAAATCGTGTAAGCAAATAGGCTTATCACTGTCCTGTCGCTAAGGCACAGTGGGCATGCGGTGTAATTTTCATTGATACAATGCCGTGTTATCACATTGAGACTGTGAAAAGATTTTCTATTCACAAAGTCGGCCTCGTATTCCCCAGGGCTGTGATGATGGAATATGGGTGCAATCTGTGGCACCAAACAATCTTGGGAATCCTATGAAAGAATTTCAGGGTGCTTAATATGCAACAGAAAATTTCATTCATTGTTCATAACTACAATGTAGGGCTTTTAACAAATAACAGGTGGCAACTATTTGTTAGAAACCCTCTTCTATAGAGACTCAAAATGACCTAGAAACACTTCAAAAAACTATTATGTCTTTTGTATAATAATGTCTTTGATAGAGACATTTGGTGAGGAGGATGGCTTTTCATACATTTGGATTTAATAGCCTGAACATGAGCTGCTCCAGAGCAGGCTAAGCATTCAGCCTGAGTTGCCATGGTGTTACCATGGTGCACCGCACTGCTACCATGGTGAGACCACTAACCCAGGGTGAAGCCTAAAGTTAGCTCGCAAACCCGCTAATCGCGTTTTGTGAAACAGGCCCCAGAAGCTGAAGTTGTCATGAAAAATTATTGCCGCACATAACTGATGCACTGGAGTGTATAGCTTTTTGGAAATGATCCTCCTTAATTTAACATCGAGCTGCACAGACAATAACAGATCACACATTTACTTTTTGCTTTGCTCTAGCTATAGTTTACATTTTTTAATTCAGAACATTTCATTGTTTTTCTTAAAATATGTGAAAAAATCTGCACGCTTGTTTCCAATGCAGTTTCACTTGTTTCAGGATTTTTTCTGGGAACAAGTATAAATATGTTGAAACAGAAAAAGGCAGATCAGCCCCTTAGGTATCATTAAAGTGACAAAATTCTGGAAACAAGTTGATTAAAACAGGAAACAAGCAGGATTATCGCATCCCACGGGAAGATTTTTTCACTTGTTGTAAGAAAGATTTTAACACTGAATATGAGACAAAATGACCCGGTAAACTGGAGATTTTTGGCAGTGTGGTTCCTCCTCTAAAGCACTACAAATCATACTGTGGTAAAAACAAACAAACAAATAAATAAACAAACTTTATTTTGAATTAGGCTTATGATAACAAATCACATGAAACTGTTAAACTGCTCAATTATATATCCACGCAAATCCAGCCATGTCTGTCTGAGAAGTTTTAAAAAGATCTCAGAAAAATCAGGCGTCTGTTTTTTTGTTTTTTTTTGTTTTTTTTTTTTTGTTATAATAAAA
>OMKZ01033585.1:0-10236 GCA_900302535.1 Neoniphon sammara | reverse complement strand
CTGCTGTTCAATGGTAAAATTTCGAGGACTGAACAAATGAGCCAAATGAGTGCTGAGCTAGTTACATAAGCACATTACAGGGGTGTACACACACGCACGCACACACACACACACACACATGCACACACACACACACACACACACACACACACACACACACACACACACACACGCACACACACGCATGGATGCACACACAGCAGTGTGCTGCATATTGCTGCCTGCAGTCTATCATTAACCTTGACTGTATTTCCACTGTGACCCCACTCCTGCCCTCCATAAGTGATACTGAGAGCTTTTCGCTTTCTCTCTTGTTCCCTGTCTATCTATCATCTCCTCCCCCTCTTTTAAAAGTAGGATATGTCAAATATCCCTTTGCATAGACCTTGTTATGGGATGTGCCAGTATGCCAGTATGCCAAAAGCTCTGGAGGCCTAAAGGTCAAGCAGCAGATCACTGTAAAGTTACACTCCATTACACAACAAGCCAGCCTTGACAGACTACATCAACTTTTCGGGAATTTGGCCTTATCCAACATCTGACGAGAGGACTTACAGCCACGTCATCTCTGTGGCTTTGATAGACGGCTCTGTTCTGTGTGTGTGCTAACACTTTAGCAGACAGTATGTTAAGTAATCCACTTCCCCCCAAAATTTAGCATAGCTTGCTCTTAAAGCATGAACAAGTGGCTGGAAGGACCTGAGGGGTCCCGAGAGGGAAAGAGAAATGCTTTCCGCTTCTTCAGCCACTACAGTCAAACTTGCCTCGACTGATTCAGATGAGCTGCTCACAGCTGTGTGTAAAACTGCAGCAAATGTGGCCAGCTCACAGGTGTGAATGTGTGTAACCCTCCATCCTCCTCCTGCATCTACTCTATATTGCTGTAAATTAGAGCGTGCTTTTGGTTAGGGTGAAAAGTAGCAGTGTTGGTGAACTTGTGTAATACATATACCCACATTTACAGCATATGCAGGAGAGTTAGGGTTAGTAAAGGTCCAAGACTTTAGTTGCAGTGCCTGTTAGCCTAGCCCACACTAACGTCCAGTAAGTGACAATGTAAAATGCCATTGTCAAGCTTCAAACTGATGGTACTTATGTGACAGGTTGTAAGACATGAAAGGCTTTTCTCCTCTGTGGCAATGGTCTCCGTACTCAAAGATTTGTTTCACAGTTTAACTTGAATTGTACCGTTATCACTTTCAGACATCACTCATTAACTTCACTTTCTGTTGCTTCTTGTGCAAATGAGCAATGTCAGCTCTGAAAGGCACAATTCATGTTCAAAAGTGCTTTTTTAACAAAACTTTGAGATGGAAACAGTTGCCACTGCGGAGAAAAGATTGTCATAACTCAAACAATTTACTTTGGTAAAGAAGGTACATTAAAGCCAGTTACTAATTGCAGACTGTGAAGTTCAACAATGGCATTTTACATTGCTCCTTATAGGGCATTAATGCAGGCTTGTCTAATAGTCTTGCCACCGCAGCAAACACCCCTGACCGGAGCGTGATTAGGGTTACTGTTTCAAAGAGCCCTGAGCAGAGTGAATATAGGGTTGTGGGATTTGTTCTCCTCATCAGCAGACTTGTACAGGCTCTGATTTCACAGCTGAGTTGGGCTGATTGCTGCTGTCTTGATTCACATTACCTGCATGACAAGTAAATATCTATGTGTCTGTGTGTGTGTGTGTGTGTGTGCTGTGGGTGGGTAGGAGTATGTGTGTGTGTGTGAGAGAGAGAGAGAAACACATTAAACTTGTCAAAGAGATGTTAATTAAACCAGAACCGGCAGCTACAGAGTGGTCACCCAAGGGGCTTCTGTACTTTTGTTCCTAATTTTACAAGGCAAACCACAGACTGTAAAAATGTTTATTCCTTTTCTGTAGCTCAGACAAACCTTGACGTACATTGCACACTTCCAGTATATTGATCCTTTACTTGCTATAAATGGAGCCAATGCACAAATGTGTGAAATGAGATTAATCAGTGGAATAATTGAACTGTGTTGACTGTCACTTTGTATAACTGACCAGGAACACGCACAACAATGCTTTGAAGTATAACTCAAATATCACAACACTCAAAGGGCATGTTGTTTTCTCTGAGTAAGGATGCTGATTTAGATTCAATTTTGGCTTTCAGGTCAGATATTGATGAAGGGCAGAGTAGGTGTACTGTCCAGAGATTACAGATTATTATCCCAGTCTCTTAGAGACAAAATAAACAAGTGGGCACTTCATACATGTGGCCTCAGTCCTGTTCAGATCACATAAGTACATTACATAACACTTCTCCAAGGGTACTGTGTCAAGACTGATCAATAAATGATGTCAATCACATTACTGAGAGGAAATATTGTATTAGGTGTTGTGCATCTGAAAGCGACATTTCACATTATAGTCAAGATGACCTCGTGATTTAATAAGATTACACCAAATTTGATTTATTTCTACATTTGTGCTTGTTTTAACTGAACGAATCAGTTAAGTGCAAGCGAGGACATCTTTCTATTTTTTTTTCTTCTATTTTTTTCAGTTATTGTCATGGTATCACTCTCGCAATTCTCTCCCATAAAAAATAAAAAATAAAAAATAAATAGATCCTTTATAAAGGTATGAAATATAATTTTTAGCTCTACAAATGTTAATGCATGTGTGTGTCTGAGCGTGTAAGTACGATTAAGTTAACAAATGAGGCAGCGGAGGGAGAAGAGGAAGAGGACATGTCAACTGTCAAGTGCCTGTCAGGTTATGTAAATGCGGGCGATGGCAGGAGCACAGCGAGGACACCATGCTCAGAGAGCTGGAAAAAAATGTGCGTCACTGTTCAAAATCAATCTCCATCGATCCCTGGCAAAGACATGATCTTCCAATACCCACACAGCACCAGAGCTACAACACCCCTCACAGACACCCAACTCAAATAAGCACGATTCAGCGAGCGGGGCTGAAAAAAAATACATACATGTTTATTTTACAAGTAGTAAGGGCACATTTTTTTTTGTACAAACTGTAAACTAAATACTGTAATAAACTGGAGGGTTATAATCTTTGACATCACTTTCATGACTGAACAGCAGAGACATGTAAATAAATAAGTATAGAAATAGTCAGTGACTGTTGTGCCTCTTTAAATTATAATCCCACACCGGAAAGAACATACAGCATGTACAGTTTGCTACACACATTAAGGAATTTCTTGAAGATAAAAAGCACTTGTGTTCATCACATCTACATTTTTGAACATCATTGTACAATACTCTATCCCTGCTCTCCACAACCCAAAATACTGCCATTATTATTATATTTTTTTTTTACATGAAGTTATGTTGTTGATGTCGAGGTAGGGACTCCGTCTTACAGTAACCTAAGTCAGTTTTAGTAGCTTCAAACACGGTCATTAACATGCTGCCACCCGCGGTAGGATCGTTCTTCTTCTACCCCACATCTGCCGCATCCCTCGCCCGTGATTGGTCGAGAAGGGATCCTGCACTGTCAGGTTTGCTTAAGTCGTCAGACGTCGTGTCACGGCAGAGATTGAGAAACCGATGTCCTGTCACCAAACTCCCCGAAGCAACTTGTAGGGCAGCCTGGAGGAAAACACTCCAGATCAAACAAAACATTTTGCTTGTGGGACTGTTGCCAGACATCACCCATCTCCAATATCAAAGCAGTGGCAGCTGGACAGATGACTCACCGACTTGACAAGGTGAGGACTGGCAAATTACACATGGAGCCAAAATACAGCAGAGATCACTGCAGCGCTCGGCTGCATTTACGTTTCTATAAATGTATACATACAGCCTATATGAAACACTATGGTAAACTTGTAAATTCCAATAATGTTACAACATCATAAGTGGCAGGATGTATCTCTGTATCGCTCCTACAAATGTCAATCCTTTAAATTGTCCATAAGAAAAAAACAAACAAAATTTCAGCTTATAAAACACTGGTTAAATCACAGCATAAGCTACAGTACAGCCACATTCAGCCAAAAATTTGTATTTTGGCGACAGCAATTATAATAATGACAATAATAGTAATATTTGCAAGATTTTTCAGCTCTGCGCTGCCAGGTGTGGCAGGATACAGCGCTGTGACACAAACTGCTGAGAGGAAACAGTAAGCAATGTCTGTTTAATAATAAACTCTATCTGTGTTAACATCACCATGGCTCATCAAGTCGACAGACCCAGCCAGGAGGTGAGAGAGGGAGAGAGAGAGAGAGACAGAGAGATGGAGGGTAGGAAGATGGAGTGAGGAAGAGGATGAAGTGGAAGGGAGAGAAGGGGGGGCACAAAATTCTCCTCAAGGCAGTTTCTTCCCATGTCCAATCTTGACAGATTATGTGCAGTTCAGATATTACTGCATATTTGAGCTGACTTGTGTTTGGAAATAATCAGAGAATAAATTAAGGGGAGCTGGTGAGGGGTGAAGCGGTAGGGATGCTGAGCTGATATGGTTGAGAATTACTGAAAGACAGAGATGGGTCACAGAATGAGAAGTTATATTATGACTCTTGAAATAAAGGGGGAAAAAATAGATCAGGGATAAGTAAACTCTCATTTGGTACATGGTTACAGGGCATACAATTTCAGCGCTCTGAAAGTAAAATGAATGAATAGTAAAAGATAGTTCACCCATGTCCTAATTCAGACTGATCCCTTTAAAAGTGATGGAGCAGCAACTGAGGATGGGGAGGCAGAAAGGACAATGAGTTGCTTTTGTGTCACAAGCCAAGCCACATATTGAGCTAAAAGCTTTCCCCCTTTCCTGCCATCTAGATAGCATTGGATTTTCCAGTGCAGGAAAATCAAACGTGTAGTTCAAGACCAATTGCTTTCTATTGGATCAAATCTTCCCCTTTCTCTGATGTACAGCAATTTCATGCCTTCATGGACAGACACAGCACATGGCGGAGACTCAGAATACAAGGCCAGAAAGCAAGCTATTGTGCATTACCCTGCAACATTTTATACTCATAAATCAATGACCACCATAGAAGCGTGGGTGTACAGAGCCCAACTAGCCTCGCTAATTGTGTCTGTTCCTCCTAATTTTGTATGCTATACACAGCTTTGTCGCCCTGAAACTCCGGGCAAATATCCAGTTTAAATGAACATACACAAATGCACAATAAATTTGAATGGAATATTGTAAAATATCAGTTATTGGAGCCAAACCACCAACATACGGGCTGTGAAAAAACCTGTTTGTCTGCCATTAAGGAATACAGTTTAAAACTTCATCTGGCAGTAGTAGTGTATTAGTAATGCCATGAAATCGCAGCACTAACTCATTTACAGGTTTTCTGTGGTCTGATTTGCATGGAACCTCTCATAATTAGCTTATTTATAACAGCCTTTTGCACAAGAGGTGATTCTGATTACTCTTACCTCCCTACATTCGTCATTTTAACTTATTTCTACAGTGTTTCCAATTTGGGAAATGGATGCTGGGAGAATGGGAACGATAAAAAATATGACTCTGTGGGATGAAGGTGCCAACGCCCCCCCCCCAAGATCTTGGCGGAAATCCTCATCAATATGGTTTGTGTTGGACCCTCCCACCTCTGTAGACACAGCGACTGTCACGCTGCATGCTCCACATTGCCACTACAGCGCAGCATGGCTCCCAGCATGAGCAATTTATAAAATCAGATATCTGCGAGTTTGCAAAAGGTCACAAAGAGTCAATTGCGTTCTGGTTGAGCGGCCGCTGCTGTTGCTGCTGCTCTGCCTCCACTGTCCATGCACAGTAATTACGTCTCTTTTCTTTCTGTCTTTTTTCAAGTATACATTGATGGCACTTGGCAAAAAAATCAAATCACTAGTGCCATTGTGGCTGTGAAGAGATTTAAATCGAGGGCTGCCTGACGAGATGGTGAGAAGAGGGGGAAACATAAAAGGAGTAAGGGACCTTGCTGACTGAGGGAGAGATGGGAAGGAAGAGGCAGACAAAGATGCATGAAGGAAGAAGGGCAGAGCGAGGGAGGAAGGGACTTTGCTGACTGAGGAAGAGAGAGAGCAAGAAACAGAGGAGGAGTGAGAGGGGGTTCAGTGTAGACAGGTGCTGCAGAGAGGGAGGGCACAGGTACGGAAAAGAGGGAGCGAGGAGGAGAAATAGAGGAAGCTTCAAGCCAGCTGAAGCTGAGAGCCAGGCGGGTTTGATGGGTTCAGGATGACGCCGAGAACAGATCTGAATAATATACAAGGACAGTATACCATAGGATACTAATGGAGTATGGCATGATTCAGATCCTGAAATTAGGCTTCATGATAATGCATCTCTCTTGCACTCACCTTACATATTTCTCTCTTTCACACACACACACACACACACACATACACACACATCAGTTGGACCTCTGAATAGATCAAGTTTGCTGGGAATGTGGAGGTGCTGCAAAAGAAATGAGGAAGGGGGCTGAAATATTTATAAACATATAGCAAATTAGCCCAGGGCGTTTAAAACTCAAGTGTATTTTTACTCCTTGTCTTGGGGCCCAGCACCTATTTTCCACAAGTGCAAAAATAGAAGTTTTAATTATATTTACACCATTATGTGCCTGCTGTCTGTTTAGTTTGAGTCAGAACATTGTTACTCTGGGGTCTGAAGTGGTTTTAACTCTCAAAATAAACCATCAGGAGTGTTTTCAATTCAAAATAAAATTATCATGGGAAATTTACCGAAAAGAGAATGTCATAACTGCAGTCAACAACTAATCAAACCTCGCCAAAACCAATTTGCCCAAGTAATTTCTGTCAGAGTATGAAACACATACAAAGCACCTAACTACAAGACATTTTGCTAAGAATTTCTACATCTTCCTCCATTGTAAATACTGTATTTAAGTCATTACGCGATATTGTCAACATCGCCATCAACTGTACAGTATACGCATGCAGATGTATGCATGTTTGTGAATGCCAAACATGTGTACATGTGCATATATCTGGATGTTCTGCTTTTATATTCACATTTGGGAACATTTACCAGCAAATCTGTCAATTTCATGAATAAATGCTCAGAGTATTTTGCAGATAGTTATATATCCAGGATAAAGTGCCTTCACTTTTAAAACATTCTCTAGGTTTTTTTCTATATAGATTTTTGTTGACAGTCTTAAGGTCCCGCAGTGATTCTTAGTATATCCCATTCACTATTCTGCTGTCAGGCATATTCTCAGAGATGTCTGTCTCTTTCATTTCCTTTCCTGTCCTCCTGTGTGAGCTTCCCCTTCCCCCGTGTTTGTGCGTACATACATGCCCCGCCGTATTCCAATCCAGCCGAGCCTGTCTCAACACGACACAGCTTTATGCTGTCCGTTCTGTGTTATGGGATTGATCTTTTCCAGCGTGACCTCAGTATCGCTGTCTAAATTCCCAGAGATGGCAGGGGAGAGCTTCTCCAGGGCATTGTTTACCACCCCCAACTCTATCTCCCCTCCGCATCCGTCCTTCTTCTGTAACTCCTCCTCCTGGCACAAGATGCTGTGGGGAATCACAAAGCTCGCCGAATGGTTGCCCTCCTTCGGGATGTGACTCTTGGGCTGATACTGATTGCCGGGGTTAGAGGTAGGGGCTGCCATGTTGTTGTTGATGCTGACGATCTCAATGGCATTGCTCCCTGGGCAGAGCTGGTGGCAGCCCAGGAGGATGGAGAAGGCCTTGCGGAAGTCTGCGTTGAAGGCATAGATGATGGGGTTGAGCGAGGAGTTTGCCCAGCCAAACCACACAAACACGTCAAAGGTGGTGGAGCTGATGCAGGGGAAGTCGGCGGCGCCGTTCGGCAAGTTTGGCTCGCAGAACGGAACCATACAGTTGAGGATGAAGAAGGGCAGCCAGCAGCACACAAACACTCCCATGATCACTGACAGTGTCTTTAAGACTTTGGTTTCTCGTTTGAATGACATTTTGAATGAGCTCTCACTCTCTATGTTTGAACTGTTCCCCATGCTGCTGTGGCGGTTTTTGGCACTCTCAGCGGCTCGCTCCAGTGCGGAGATTCTCCGTATCTGTTTCTGGGCGATGCGGTAGATCCGGGTGTAGGTGACGATCATAATGGCCACGGGGATGTAGAAGCTGATGAGGGAGGAGGAGATGGCATAGGTCCTGTTAAGGCTGGAGTCGCAGTTGTCAGGGGGCAGATCACTAGGGTACGTCCCATTCAGCTCTGCATAGCCAGTGGTCTGAGCTTTGTGCCAGTTTAACTGAACAGGAATGAAAGAGATGAGCACCGACAGGGTCCACGCCACACTGATCATAAGACATGCCACTTTAGGGGTCATCTTCCGTTCATAGCGGAACGGGCTTGAGATCGCCCAGTAACGGTCCACACTAATGACACACAGGTTCAAGATGGACGCTGTGGAGCACATGATGTCAAACGCCACCCAGACATTGCAGAATGCACCAAACGGCCAAAACCCAACGATCTCTGTCGCCGCCTTCCACGGCATTACCAAAATGGCCACCAGAAGGTCGGAGATGGCCAGCGAGATGACAAAGAAGTTGGTGACCTTCGATCTCAAGTGTCGGAACTTGGTGACAGCGGCACACACAAGTGTGTTGCCTAGCAACGTGGTGAGGATCAGGAGGAAGAGGAAGCATCCTGTCAGGACACGTTTGGACGAGTCTCTCTCCGGTAGCAGCTGCTTGCCGTCTCGGACCGTGGAGAAATTCCGATCCATTGTTCGTATCACACTGTCAGTAAAGAGAGAGAGGGGCTGGGTGACGGGGCGTCAAGTCACCCCATCACATCCCCAGCCTGCAGCAGCCGTGCGTCTGTGGGGAAAGGGTTAGACGGATAGTGCAGCTGGTGGAGAGGTGGGTTGTCTCGGCACCAGCTCCTCCACAGGCTGGGTAATCCATACGTTCTCCGTCACAGCGGCCACCATCCTCACACAAGACCTGCTATCAATATTTCAAAAAGAGTTCTTCAGAAATCAGCCATAAAATAGTGCCCAGTTCATAAATTCCTGCAGCAGAAGCAGCAACAGCAGCAGACATTCTAGTTTGAAGCACAGCAGTAATAATCCAGTTGTATGCAGTTGTTCCTCAAATTTATGCTGAAATAAAACAGAAATAGCAGCAATATATTTTCAAAGCAGAAGTCTCCTTTTCTCTTGTCACCGTATCCTTAAGCTGTCAAGGCTTCAGTGAATGAAACTTTCACACGAGCTATTAAGTAAACAGAGGCTCAGCCAATCATTAGCCTTATATAGGCCTACCAGCTCATCAATAACTTCTATCGATCGTTTTTTTGCGCTGCGTTTATCTGATTTGTTTGACGATCCCCGAGGCGTGTCCGTATGATTATATTGGTGCCAGTGTTGACGCTGATCCGCCCGGGACGCCAGGTGTTGTATTTTTTCTATATGGCGCTCCCTGCAAGTAAATGGCACATTCTCCAGACATTTCCACCTGAGTTGTGCGCCACAAATTAGGCTGTAAGCAGCTCTGAAAGGTCCCGGCAGTCCACAGCAGAGAGGACCTTGGAAATGTCCAATGCATTAACTTTAGGAGAGCAGAACAGCAGTGGCATAGATGTCCTTAAGCAGATACATTAATGTAATCCAGATGCGAGGTCATTTCGTTTGGTTTGCGTTGCGACATGGTTCACTTGTCAACTTGCAAAAACAAATAAGACATATGTTGTTCGCCCATCAGCGCAGTCTTTGCATTGAGCTTTCTGTCCTTGAAACAGAAGCGCGATTTATTTTCTCTCAATTTCAGCCAGCGCGCGCTCTGCCCTGCGTAACAGCTTCGGGACCCGCGGCAATGTCTTGGGTTGGTTTCAAAAATAATTGTTATGAACCCGAGATCAATTCTGCTGCTCAAACAGTCTGTTAAAACGACATTTGATCCCGACTTTTGTGCGTAAAAATCACAGCTCGTTCACATATATCCAACTTGTATCCTCGTTCCAAATGAAGGAGAAGGAGCTCACTCTCTCTGTGCTCTCCTCCGAGGGGAGTCCAGTCACGCTTCCCTGTTGCGGCAGTCCTTGTTTTTTTTTTTTTTTTTTAGTCGGGCGTTATGGTTTCTTTTGCAGTGCCATTCATTTTTTGCACCATTCAATTGGCTTGATGTCTGAAGTCTGCAGGCACACTCGCTGAAAGTGACGGGAATGAGACTGCCTCTCCAAGACCGTTTTCATGCGCGCGCCTCTCTCTCTCTCTCAGATGCTGCGGTGCGCCAGGCTCTCTGGACTGCCACAACTGGTTCATCTAT
>OMKZ01033583.1:0-18285 GCA_900302535.1 Neoniphon sammara | reverse complement strand
AAATTTTTTTATTATTATTATTTTATTTTATTTATTTATTTTTTTACAAATGAACATTATTTTCACTTCCAACAGCATAATAACACTCTAAAAATAAAAACATAATACTTGTGTGGAGCTTATCTCAAATGCAGGCAGGAAGTGTATTATGTATCTACGTCAAAGAGTGCTGTGTTACTGTATATGCAGACTTGTATAAGGTCAAATGTTCATAGCAGGTCTTGTAATGACCAAGACGTTGCTGAATTAACTTCTTATACTCGACAATTAAATTGTATTTGTCATTTAAGCTGATTCTGCAATGCAAAAAGTCCATCTTAACTGTTATTTCCTCAATGATTGACACTTAAATAGTCCATTTTCTTACAGCAGTTGAAAAAAATCTACAAATAGGGTGAGATCATTTTCTTGCTCCCTATTGAGTTTTGCTTGTTTCAATTTTCTTGGAACCAGAGAGAATATCTTGAAATAAGATTGCTTCACTGCACTTGAGATAATGTCACTTGATTGAAGAAAATCCTTGAAACAGTTGGAATCGGCGCTGGAAACAAGTGAAATTATTCTGCACCGCTGGCAGATTCTCTTCACTCTGTGTAGATGAAACGGCTTGTTAACGGAGACATTTTTTGCCGCGTTGCTCTGATGGGGTCCGCCGCTGTCTCCCTGTCCGTTTCTCCTTCCTCAGGTTTGAGATCCGCAATGACAACAGCCTGCGTCTGCTCAGAGTGAGAGAGGAGGACGAGGGAACGTATACCTGCACGTCTGAGAACAGTGTGGGCAAGACAGAGGCCTCCGCCATGTTGCAGGTCCATGGTGAGAAACACATCATGCATACTGTTTATATGTAAATTCAGACCATGCAGATTGCACACGTACTATAAACACACACACACACACACACACACACACACACATGCACGTACACACACATACTTAAGCATGCAGAAACAAGGTCTCATACCTACAGTCATGTTCATGCATAAGGCAGCTCACAGTCACATGGAAACAGCACCAAATGAATGCTCATGCCCATTTCCTGTCCAAGGCTGTGAGTGTGATATCAGCATATCTGTGTGTGTGTGTGTGTGTGTGTGTGAGTCCCTGTCCAGCAGTGCTGCCAGGAGCTTATGCTAAACCGTATGGATTACTCCATTTGACAGATGTTTGGTAGATGTGTGCTTTAACACACTGCCAGAGAGCAGTCACAGTATTAATAAGACATGACTCTCTCCCCCTCTCTCTCTCTCTCTCTCTCTCTCTCTCTCTCTCTCTCTATCGGTCTCTCTCTCTCCTGTCTGTGGCTTGCTGTCCGTGCGTCTGTCTCTGTGTCTTGGCTCAAATGGCCTGAGACGAGCCACCATCGATTCTATCAGCGTAAATGAAATCCAAACCACGCGTTTTCCGTTCACTGGACATCTCCTCTCATTCCGCTCTTGCTGTCACCAGTTTTGTAGCTGTGCATTTCAAATAGTTAATTCACCACCGTACTCATCCCTCTCATTAATTTTCCATCCGTCTCCATCATGTTGTTGTACTGTATCACCATTCAAGTTGGCCCGTTCTGTAAGTTAACATTCTGTTTATTTCTTAGCCAACCAAAGTGTTGACCCTACACTTTGGACTTCTCCCGTTGTGTTAATAAACACGACTGCCTCGTGGTGTAAATAGGTTGTTGTATTAGGAACTGAGTTATTTACGACATGCCTGTTGCTGCACTCAGGCATTAAGTAAGCCTCAGACCTAGTGACTTAAAGTACGGCAGATTAAGGACTGCTATCAAACACACATCTGGTGTGTATAGAGGAGTGTCAGGAGACTTTGACACCATATAAATCCCCTTTTCATTTGCAGCTAGTTCACAATGCAGCTGTTAGGCTTTTAATTACAGACAAAAATAAGTCAAGATTTTAGCTTTAACTTGAATAAACAAAGGACATGACCTCTGGTTACTGACCATACTTGTTTCAAACATAAATATACAGTGAAAGTTTTATTATCTGTCTCAAATCTCTAACCCTAACTAAAAAATATCAGGCTTTAGTTATTGATTTACATCTTTTGTGGTAAACTGTGAACTGTATCCTCATTTTAGATGGTTTCACACAAAAGTGTGCTTTTAACAATATTGAATGTTATTGAATGTATTGAATTATAGTTCTTAGCACTAGGGTTATTAGCGCTAGTGTTATCACCAGTGCTATTTTCATTAATATTGCAGTATTGCTAAGATTTAGAACCTCCTTGTATCTTTGTGTTTATTAGAAGACAGTACAACATCTTGAAGAGCAAAGTCATAACAAAAAAAATATGCATTTATCATATGACAAAAAAAAATCAAATTGGCCCTGTATTCTTCATGTTAACAAGAACAAATGTTTGTGATTTTCTCCTGTGTGCTCTGCGCTCCGAGTGGGATGCTGCACTGAGATCATGAAGACACAACATAGATGACTCAGTCCCCTTGTGTATTGAGCCAGATCTGTGTTTGAACGCATGTATGTGTGTGTGCCTGTGCAGATGCGCCGTTGTGTTTATAGAGAGAAGGAGTAGAGAGGAGAAAAACCTCTCATCAGGATTAAGTGTCTGTCTGTTATTTAGACTGAAGCAGCAGGCAGTGTCAGGTCTACCTGTAGAAGACCTGATGATATAGTTAATGCAGTGATCTGACAGGATCCGGCAATTGGCAGCTACACTTAGACCTTTCTCAAAATAACTCAATAAATGTCATGAGAATGGCACTGCACTGGAGAGAGATGATATGTCGTTTCAAAGGATATGGGGGAGGTTATGCCTCTCAGTGAAGATAAGAGAGCAGGCTAAATAAAATATAGAGTATAGTACACTCTACAGTACGGTTCTCATAGGAGTGGTAAGCCAAAAACAGCAAAGTCAACAGTAAATAGTCAAAATTTCATACAGGATGAAGGTCGGATGACCAAAATTGAATAAAATTTCCTGTAAGGGAGGACAGTGTGCAGTCTGCCTGTTTAATAGAAAAACTATAAAAAGAGAAAGCCAGCACATCCAAAATTAAAAATTTAGAGAGTAGATGCAAACTTCATATTTAATGAGGCAAACATTGTATCATCATCATCAGTTCTGGCTCAAACAAAGCCCTCACCAGAGCATCAACACATTAATACACACCCACAAGGACAGCTTATATAGGTAAGATTAATGTTAGTGTGGGACTCATCACAATTATTACAACCAACTGTTACACATACCAACCAGAAACGCAATTTTGCATTATATAACATTTATTGTGCATTTTGTGAAAGAAGACTTTTTAAAACACTGATATAGAGTCAGTTTTGCTATATTGAAAACTGGTATTGGATGCACAGTGGAAAGCAGCTGGAGACCAGCCAGTTTTTAGAAGCTCCTAATAATGTCCAAGGCTTATAATTGATGGTCATACTTCTTCTCCTCTCCAGTACCACCCCAGATTGCCATTAAGCCCCGGGACCAGATTGCTACCCAGGGGAGGAGCATCGCCTTCCAATGCGGCACCACAGGAAACCCTCCACCTGCCATCTTCTGGCAGAAAGAGGGCAGCCAGGTAAAGAGGCAGAGCAGGCTGGAGCACAGAATGAGAGCTACTGGACAAAATAACATTTTGTGCTGCAGCAACAGAAACATCCAGTACAGTAATGAAAAAAAAAATCCTATTCAAAAACAAAAATATGAAAAAAATTGTCTAGCTGAACTTTTCTGTAGTTGGAGGGGCTTTCTGTTTAGAAGCCAAACTTGTATTTTATAGCGTTATTTTGATGAGTGTGGTAGTTGTTTTCACACCTTGTTTGTTTTTTAAGCTGAGAGTGGTGATTCACCGCAACACAAGCAGGTTTTGTTTGATTTAATCGTGCCTTTTACTGACACTTTTTTTTTGTGCCCACACTCTTCAAGACACATTTTCCAAGGGAAATGGGCGAGAGGCAGACAAGGGAGGGCAGCACATTTGCATTTGGCTCTGAGATATGAGGACAGATAAGTGTTGGAAGGCAATGCGGTTTTGCGTTGGCGAGAAATTTTCTGCTGCTTGCAGACCCAGGGAAAGAGGAAAGCGATGGCAGAGAGGATGAGCAGTGGAAGGGTGGAAAAAAGACGAAGGGAGGGGTTGAGTCCAAGGAAGTACACCAGGTGTGGAAACTGCTTCTTCAGGGCAAACCCACAGAAAAACGTTGTCCTCCTTCCACATTGTACCCAACTATAAATACCCTGTTGCTCAAAAAACAGCTGAGATCACCGGCTTGGAGGAGGAACTTGAGATGTTTTAGAAGCTTTGGAGCCCCTCGAGTCGGAGCGGAAACAGGAAGTTTAGCCGCAGCTTTTCCGAATAAGCTTCAGTCTGCGGGATAGTTGAGGCATGGCTTCCCTGTTTGTAGAGGTTTTTGCTGTATTTTGGGGATTATCTGTAGCCTTATAACCTTGGCCCCTCCACTGTAGTCTAAGCCTCTTAGAGGAATGAAATGGATGGCTGAAAGGATTGATGTGCCTCCCTTCCCCCTTGTTCACATGCATCTCACTTACTGAAACAGACTGGGACAACTATAAAACGTCTGTTAGCATGCATCATCCCAGAAAACGTTACGTCCCATCCACTTTGGTACTCTCGTTTAAAGTTTATGTCCAGAAAGTGAAGGGATGTCAGCCAGATGCTCGTGTGAACTCATAATGCATCATAATAGTTTTCTTTCTGTGGTGTTTAGATGTTGCTGTTCCCCGGCCAGCCGCCATCACAGTCTGGCCGTTACTCCGTGTCCATGAGCGGAGAGCTGACCATCACTGATGTGCACCCCGAGGACTCGGGTTTCTACATCTGCCAGGCCATCAGTGTAGCAGGAAGTGTGCTGACCAAAGCCCTGCTGGAGGTGGAGGGGGGTGAGTGTCTCAAAACTTCAAGGTGGACTCATGTTTGAAGTTAATACTGTCTGCGCTATCAGCTAATGAGCAGAAAATAAATTAATTGCTTACTAGGTGCAAAACAGTAAGGCTCATAAAGAACAAAAAAGGCTTCTATACTGCGTGCAGGATAATTTACACGTTTCAAGCTTCCACAGGCAGCCTCTCAGCACTTTTGCTCTTTATGTGCCTTATTGTTTTGTGCCTACTATGCAATTAATAAATTTTCACTCTTTGCGTTGTAGTGCCTGCCAGCTTTTTCATTTTGTTTTCTGCAAGCCTTTCAGGAATGCTTATTATATATTTTCCTAGTGGATAGCTAATGAGGAGCGAAATGACACATGGGAAAGAAGTGTATCACTTTACCTAAAATAACATTTCTCCTCTTCTACCCTCTAACTTGAAGGTCCTTCAGGCCACGTCCCACCAATCATCCGCCAAGGCCCAACGAATCAGACCGTATCTGTGGGGTCGGTGGCACAGCTACAGTGCCGTGTAATCGGCGGGCCCTCAGTCAGGATTTCATGGGAGAAGGATGGAGAGAAAATTCAGGGAGATAAACCCCGAATGACCTTGATGGAGAATGGCACATTGCAAATCACCAACATAAAGGTGTGTGTATGTGTGGGATGGTGTAAAATGAGTGTCATTTATTGGGAAGGGCATAAAGCGGAATACAGTTTGAAAAGCCCTTAGATAAAGGAAAGTACACAAGGACTAATGTAAGTAAACAACCTCGCCTGTTCTCCAACATTCTTTCACTTTCACCACATTGAAACTTCCCGTAAAGCCCATATGACAAATTTTTTTCTCGTCTATTATAAATTCCTTTTCAGTTTTTAAAATTAAGGTGAGACTGAATTTCAAAGCCCAATCTCTCTAAGGCAGCACATATCTCTCCAGCACAATTATGTGCTCATGCAGTGTGTAATTGTAATGTTAATGAAGGCGCTTGTTTGTAAATGCTAATGTGTTCGGCTTTGATGAAAGAGCAGTCAGTGGGCCCTTTGTGCTATAACCCCACCTGGAGGTTAGTGAGTGCATGGAGGACGGAGTAAAGCAGCATCATTTCAGTTAATTGACTGGCGATAGATGATTAACGATCTAACGGACTTTAATTAAATCCCCTGCCCAGACCGTGCTCTCTCACTTCCTCTCTCGTTCTCTTTCTCTGGCTGTGCCATGCTCAGCAGTGGCGCTCTGCAAACTTGGAGCATTAAGGTTTGGTCCAGTGCACCGCTGAGGCGGGGGAAATCTGCCATGCCACTGTGCTCAATGGAACAGAAGAGATGCATTAGTGTGGCATCAAGGGGATGACAAGGAAAAAAAGGGGAAATGGAGATGACGAGTGAGAGACTAAAAATATTTACCCTGCTGATGCCCCTGCTTGTCATCAATATTTTAGCAGTAGTTAGAGTCATCTAAAGAAGTTTGGCTGCCCACACGCTGTGCTGTCTGTCAGCCAGAGGTCAACACTGCAGTGAATGATCTCATATGGTCTGATGATAGTTCCAGCAGACTGGCTCTGTGCCAGGCCAGGGTTAGAAGCTAACACCAATAGTGCCAGTGAAGCATGCAGGGATGTACAGTTCACAATGTAAATAGAGGGCAGGTAGAGCATGGCACCTCAGGGGTGGCAGCAATAAAACTTAATCTGCTGCTTTTTCGGTTATAACTGTCAAGTGAAGCGAAAAGGTAGTTTTTGATAAAGTCTTGAATTTAAGAATAGATAGATCTGAATTTGAGGAAGGCAGCAAAGCAGAAAGCATAAACATGGTTTTGACTACTCCTGACTATGTTAGAAATAGTAAAAGCAAGAAAAGGAAACGTTCCTTCACTCATTTCAATACATCCAAACCTTAGAAAATGAAAAATTACTGGAAGTATTCATTCTCCTTGCTTTTTTGGAGACCCCCACCCCCATATGGGATTTATGCTGTTTTGACAGGACACAGACTCTGGGATGTACACATGCGTGGTTTCCAGTGCCACAGGGGAGACGAGCTGGAGTGGGATGTTGACTGTCAGAGGTACTCACACATAACTCTCTGCACACCCTGTCACTCTCTCACGCCTCACACCCTGTCAGTCTAACACTGCACCTCCTCATGTAAGAAACAACACACTTGGCTGGCGTTTTTCATAATGTAGGACATTCTGTAGCTGCAAAGTGAGAAAATGCATTCCAGCCAAAATATTCACTTTTCTTTTGTAGTTTTTGACTGAGATGTGTGCTACAGCAACGTGTTGGCTTAGTGCTGCTTTCCTGTTTATGGAACAGAGGACGGAGTTTCTTCAGTATCCAGGGTTTCTGAGTCCATCCAGCTTCCAGGGCCGCCCCAGAAGCCTGTGGTGACCGAGGTGACCAAGAACACCGTCACCCTCACCTGGCAGTCCAACCCCCATGAGGGTGGAGCTGCTGTTACTTCCTATATTATTGAGGCCTTCAGGTATATTAACTACTGCAACTGAGCAGCTTTTTTTGCATGCTTGTACTTTTATTTTATACCTTTTTAAGTCAGTAATTTTGCTTTTTTATGTTTTGACTTAAAGACCGATGGCAGTCTTACTTCCTTGATTTTATATATTTCCTGTGGAGGATGTTGGGATGGGATTTATCATGGGACATAATGTCATTCACAAGTGTAAACCAACAGGATGTCAATTAAAGAGAGAAACACAGTTCTCTTTGATAGGATAGGGTGGGATTTTATTGCTTGAAATTTATCTCTATCTTAGATGCACAGAAGTTAAAGTAATGAGAGTTCATTGCATTAGGACTTTATTAGATTTTAACATCCATTACAGATTGAATATTGTACATTCTGCATAGAATTGCATCAGTTTGTGACCCATTATAGATTTTGTACCTGCATTGAACCTGCATAAGCATGTGGACATTAACTAACTGTAACAGCAAATGCTCATATTTATCCATGATAGCAGCCTCGTTAACTAGCTGACAAGACAGAGTCATCCATGCAATCATAATATTATTGCTTCAACATGTTTGTCTACTTGTCATCTTGCTAGTTTGCTTGTGTTGTTAGGTAATAATCCTTTGAGTAACTTGCAGTAAGGTGCTTTATATTTATGCTGATTTCTGCCATGGTTAAAGTACTCAAACTAGGTCAAAATAGCTGTGGTTCTACTTGAGTATGACATTGTGGTACTTTTCCCATCCTTGACAGGCCTCTGGGCAGTCACTATCTTATTTAGGATCCGTAGCTATTTAAACTCTATGCTCTCTGTCTGTCTCTGTTTATATTCTCGGCATTCTGACTATTCCCAGGTCACAAATGCCTTTTTCATTTAGTCATTACATCTTGGAGCTGATTCATTGTTGCCTGGAGGAGAGACAGTTCTGTGAAGTTACGTGAAGTCACTCAGTGCGTGGATACTGTATACAGTCGTAGCATCCACAGACAAGTGGAGCAACTTTAACAACCAACCATGGGCTAGAGCAAGAGAGGAAGTGAGTGAAAGAGAGGACAATTATTGCAGTGGTCAGCTCAGCAGCCCTGTCCTGTCCTGGGGCAATGGAATGGGATGCTAGACCAGTTGGAGAATTCACTCATTATAGAAGCTGGAGAGAGGGTATAGGCCAAGTGTGGGCGCGTGCATGCGTACACACACACACATGCATAGACACACACACACACACACACACACACACACACACACACACACACACACAGTCCAACAGGCTCAGTGTAACAGGAAGCCCACTGTGGAAGATTTGCTACAGACTAAACTGTCAGCGCTGTTAGAGAGCTGAGGATGTTCCCATGCAGCCATGGTTGAAGTCAAACTTACTTCTGCATGCTCCACCACCAGCAGTAATTGCTTGGGAATTTTTGTTCTCAGGAATCAGCAGGGAAAAAAGAAAGATCCAGACACCAATTTCTCTGATCCAGTATCACCGCATTTTATGTTACAATGTCTCTACTCATTTTTGCTTATATATTTTGTAGAGCAGAGGTAGACAGATGCAGCAGAGATGCATGATGGGTTTTTTTTATAGTAGCAACTACTGTAGCTTCCCACTAACTCCATTAACAGACATAGCTTTAAATAGAGCTCATGTCTCCATTTAAAAGGCAAACGGAAATGGATGATAAAGAAAAAAAGCTGTGGAGAAGAATTTTAAATTTTATTCATTCAGGTTTTTTAGTCCCCACATCCCTGCACTGACGTGTTCTCTCTTGACCTCTTCAACACCCATCCTTATGTACTACTTATGAAAGAAATAAAACTAATTACCGAAGCCAAGGGCGGACACGGTTGCTAATTTTTATTTTACTCCTGTTATCTGAAGATAACCGCTAAATTATCTCATTATGTCAAAATATCACACTTAATTTTCTCATGATCAGGAGATAACAAAAATGTTTTTCCTGAGATCACGGTAACGCTGTCTATGTCTAAACAGGCAGAACTGACTCCTGAGACCAAATTAAAAGTACTTGGACTGAAGTAAAATCTGATACAACACATCAGTTGTGACAGTCAGTTCCACTTTTGTTTTTACTGGGTTTGGATCTCGTGCAGGGAGCAGCAATGGGACAAGAGCTGTGGTCTTGGCAAAACCATTTATTTTTTATCTCAAGAAAATTAAGTTGCGATGGTGAGATAATGGGAGTAAAAAAAATATGAGCATTTGTGGCCAAGAACAGAGTTAGTCAGCCAACTGAAACCATATCAACTTAATATTTAATTGTGAGCTTGGTTTTCAAATGGCCGAGCATCCTCCCAATAAAGAGCTTGACCTTGGAGGTGTGACATCATCATGTGACCCAGCCAAAATCATCTACCTAATTAAGCTGAGAAAACCATTTTCTGTTATCTCATGATTATTAGCTATTTAAACTGTGATCATGAGAAAACACAGTTATCTTGAGATAAATGGGATAATTATGTTGTGATCACAAGATAAAAAGTGTTGTTTCTTAGTGCAGCCGCAATCTTTAGTGACAAATAACCACTTGTTTCCCAGCCAATCCGTGGGCAGCACCTGGCAGACAGTGGCGGACCACGTGAAGCAGGAGAAGCACACAGTTATCGGCCTCTACCCCAACACAGTTTATCTGTTTATTGTGCGAGCAGTAAACTCTTATGGCCTCAGTGACCCCAGCCCAATCTCTGAGCCTGTCAGAACACAGGGTGAGTATCCATCGCAGAAATGCTCCATTTTTTACAAATAGTTTCATCTTGTGCAGAGTCCCAAAAATCATGTCATATACTTATTTTAAAACGAAAACAAAATCTGCCAAAGGGGTTGAAACATTTTCTGTTTTTCCACCGCAATTCACTTGTTCTGAAACGATACTGAATTAACAGAAATCCTTTCATCCCATCGACAGATATTTTAATTTAAGACTTCATACAAGTTTAATGGCTGTTTTTTTTGCAGTGAAGATCATTTAGAGGTACTCAGTGAATGTAGGGCTGACAAAAAAAATTATGTGCCACATAGTTTACAAAAACCTGCCTTGGATATAGAGTCTCAAAAGCAATTGTTTTCTCAGTATGACAGTCGTCTGTCCTGAACAGTGCTGGAACTAAAAGCTTGTTGCTGAAAGCTGCTATCTGCTGTTTTTTTGTGTATTTTTTTTTTATTGGCATAGATTGAATTGCATTCTGTGTTGTTTCAGATGGGAGCCCTACAGAACAGGGTGTGGACCACAGACAGGTGCAGAGGGAATTAGGAGAAGTGTCTGTCTACCTACAGAAGCCTGTCGTTCTCTCTCCTTCCAGTGCCAAGATTACTTGGACCGTGAGTAGAATAGCTGGCTGAGGAAAATATCCCACTTCTGATAGTTGGCTTGCAGTGTGAAAGACATACTTAGACCTTCAAATGTAAACTTCAAAAACTAGTCAAAACATTACGTGACACAAATAGATTAACCTCAAGCACAAACACAGCTCGTTCTGCCTCTGAAAATTGGTGTGTGAATCTCTGTTTCTCCATTTTCAGGTAGCCCGGCAATCTCGGTATGTTCAGGGTTACCGTATATTTTACCGGACCATCGGCAGCTCCTGGCTGGTCCAGGATGTGGAGGCCAAGCCTGATCACAGTGCCATCTTAATGGATCTGCGCAGCAATACAGAGTATGAGGTTAAGATTCGCCCATACTTCAATGAGTTACAGGGTCTTGACAGTCTTATGGTTCTGCTGCGCACACCTGAGGAGGGTAAGGACTGCACAGTTTTGTTTTGTTTAAATAATTCAACCTTTATTTATCCTGGATAAGTTGGCTGAACACAGATGTTCTTTCCCAGTAATTCCCTGTTTCACATACACAATTATAAATGCTCACATAGCTTCAACAGTGTAAACAATACACATGATGGCTTTGTGACACATGACAGTATATATCATGTTAAATCATATGCTCTATATCAGCTTTTGTTGACTTTTCTTGTCATGTTCTTTACTTTTCATATTTTGACTTGTTATATTTTCATATTTCTGCAATACTTTGACTGATGGAAAATGGTCTTATGGTGGATTCTAGGCTGTAAATGTTTTGTATAATATAGGTGTTTTTTTTCCAATTTAGATTATGCTTTAGTAAACTTTTTCATTTTATTACGGTTTACTTAGTGTCTGGGCCCCTATTCCAAGCTCTCAGTAGTTTATCAGGATGTCCCATTTCACATACTTTACCAGTATGTTTTTTAGATTGTATTTTTAACTGAATTAAAGGGAATCATTGATGTCATAGCTCATAATATGCTAACCAGTGATGACACTACCTTTAGAGGTCACTCTGTTTGTAACCATTCAATTACCTAAGCCTCATATCATTTCCCTTCTTATCACCATCCCCAGTTTTAAGCTCTTCCCCACAAGCCGTATCAGTGGTGCAGCTCAGCAACAGCTCCAGTATCAGCGTGTCCTGGGAGCCTCCGCCGCATAACATTCAGAGCGGCATCATTCAAGAGTACAAGGTGAGTCTACAGTCTGTGCCTGACTGCACCTGACTGGTGAGACGACACCTCTGGTCCAGGGTGCTCCTGTGTCTTCTTCTCTGATGTTTATTCCTGACTGTATGATAGCCAATTAGTCATGCCAGCTGTAGAGTGGGAAAATGTGCTGAAAAAATAGATCTTTTTAATCCGTGGTGTTTTGATTTCACGCAGTCATTGCTCAATGTTGTCAAATTTTATTGTTTAGATACTTACGAAAAACACTGATTTTAATTTACAATTAGTAATTACTTTTGCCTCTTATCTGCTGCCAGTACAGGCGCTGCTGCTGAAAGAGAACCAATTTTGTCATCAGATTTTCAGCTAAACACTGACTGTCCCTGTCATCTGTTTGCTCTGTGAAAAACAGAGTTCTGATTATCTGTCCCTTGGTGTGAGCAGAACACTGATTACTAATCATCGAGCTGCTATTCCAGAAAAACATCAGAATGGAACATTGAGTTCTATTATTTTGTTTTGTCTTCCCATCTGTGTCTAAGTCACGAGCAAAAAAAACACAAGTGCGATCATGAAATTCCAGATCCTGTTGTACCCACAAGTTTGAGGGCATCCTGGTTGCTCTGTGGGCTAAAGCTTGGATTGCATTTAATCCCCGGTGCATTCATGTTGCTGCAAACTACATGCAGAAATCTGTCCAAAAATCCTGTGGCTCGAACATATTGACATATATTCATAGTATTATAGCTAGGGCTGCAACTAACAGTTTTTTTTTTTATTGTTGATTAATCTATTGATCTTTTTTCTGATTAATCAATTAATCATTTTATCTTTGAAATGTTAAAAATTACCCGAGCCCAAAGTGAGATATCTTGAAATTGCTTAGTCTGACCAGTATCCGAAAATAAGTATTCATTTTATAATTATATGAAATATATATAGTTATAGTTGTTTGGTATTTTTAATTTATAAATGACTGAGATGATTAATGCTAATTATCAAAATTGGAATTTATTTCTATTCTCTCAGTTGACTAATCAATCAATTAGTCATTTAAGCACTTTTTTTAATCATTTAAGCATTTTCCCTGCAGCTCTGAATCACTAACGAAATGCTTTCATCACAGAAACTTCACAGAGAGCTGGTAAAGAAAAAGTTGATGTAGATTATGCATGCATGACCAAAAGCACACTGAGAATAAATCCAACGCAGCAGCAACAGAAACAGAATCCAACAGAAACGACAAAGCAGCAGAACATTCGCTTATTTGAAATGCATGAACTTCCAGGGGAGAGGAACACAGTCAACATATAAAGTGTGATCCTGGCCTAAGGCACCTACCATAAATCTGCAGTATCACAGTTTCTGAATCTGGCTTGTGATCATCATTGTATTGATGTCCTGTTCCCTTTCTCCTCCATCTTTTATTCTCCCCAGCGTACAATCAGATAAAACAGACGTCCCATAAAAATAATCCAGAAAGAACCCAGGTGTTTACCGCAGGCTGTCTCAATCATAGGGGATATCCTATCACATGTCATATAAAGTAATGTCCTCATACACTGTGACATGTTTTAAACTGCAGCCATTCAAACATTAACCCTGCCTGTCTGCTCTTCAGGTCTGGTGTCTGGCCAGCAACCCGGAGAGGGAAAACCAGATTAACCGAACAGTGGACGGAGCGGTTCTGTCCATCCTGCTGACAGGCCTGCTGCCCGACGTCCACTACAGTGTTGTGGTGGCTGCTGTCACCAGCCTAGGTGTGGGCGCGCAAAGCCTGCCTGTAAACCTGCTTCTCTGTGAGTCACTCAAACTGTTACAGCTACTACGGCTAGAGAAATACAGCTAGATATGCTCTCAGTGGACCGACTTAATTTGAAATCTGTTATGTGGGATGTTGATCATGTGCGAGTCAATTTACATTTGGAGCATTCACGAGGTTGATATTTTGAGTGTAATACAAATGTGCAAATCTGTAATTGCCAGTGAAGTGGCAATGTTTAGGTTTTTACTGCTACTGAATTCCTGTTTAATGATATTGGATGGACTGAAAACATTTCAGACCACTTCAAATTAGAAGCGTACTTGTTTATGGTGAAGATGATGATAGCATCCCTCTTTTCAGTTTTTACACTAAATCACAGGGCTATTTTTTTCTCTCATGCTCTCAGCCATGCCAGCGGACAAGTCGTCTACTCCTGTGCAGAAAGACAGCAGCCTCAGCCTATCAGAGCAGATCACAGATGTCGTCCGCCAGCCAGCCTTTATTGCAGGACTGGGTGTGGCTTCATGGCTGGTCCTGATGGGCTTCAGTGGTTGGCTGTACTGCCGCCACCGCAGGAGGAAGCAGCTCGGACACTATACCACCTCCTTCGCATACACACCTGCAGGTATGTGACAAAACAGCCTTTGAGTCCTAACAGGAAATGTCGCTAAATTTATATTTCTGAAATGTGACATCTCTGCGCCCTAACACAGTTGGTCTATATGGGTGAAAATGCTGAATATTATCTCCCGTCGCCAGATGAGAGAGAAGGATTTTGCCCACCTCCCAATCTTTGATGTTAGACAGATGTATGGCTCCGTAAAGAATGAGTTGTGAAATGAGGAAAAGGTTACAATGACACCATCCAGGATGATTTTCAATTTTGGAGGCACCCCGTCATCACTGAGCATATGCTTGGCATTCTAATGTGATAACTGTCAAGTCTTATTTATTATTATATCTCTTGTTCATGAAAAGCAGGAGTAACAGAGTAAACTATTTCTGTTGTTGTGATTGCACTGTAGAGCAAATGACAGATTCTATTTTTCACCAAGTGACGGTGATCAAGTTGCTGACAGAATAATGAGGATCTCCTGCAGTGATAAATATTTTTAATTTTTGTTTATCTTCTGCAGTGTGATGCACGCGCTTTTCATCGCATATTCCGTTAATTAAAATGTATTTATATCCGCTGGGTGATTTTTATGGCAGGCATAAAGTTTTCATTTAAAACACAGCCTAACATACTGTATGTGAACAGCAATCGCTACATATATTTTAGGACATACCCTTGGGGACATAAATTCATAATTTAATTAGTTTATGACTTGAAATACTTGTTCATATTCACAAATACTAAATCGAGAGTCCATTGCCCTAAGAAAAACATGATTTTATTTTTTAAATTTGTCTTAAATTCTCCATTAATATTGCAGATCATTTCACATTTACATTACTGTAACAATCTTATATTGTCTTGCCATTACAGATAACATAGACTCCATATAGTACTGCTTCTTGACATTCCATCTTATTAAAATTACATCAGCACTTGCATGTATTGCAGATATATAATGATCAGTTGTGTGCCTCATGGTGTATGTAGGTCACCACTTTATCTTTCATAAAATGTCAGTTAGAATGTGCAGGCCTTAATCCCAAGTGAGACAAATTGTTTACATGGCCTTGAGTGCAGTGCAGATTCTTCTATTTCCTATAGAATCTTTGGAAATCAATCTTAGGCGAAATAAAGCTTAAGCTTTCCAATATAAAACAGGATTTTCAGCTAAAATCCATTCCTTGTGTGTTCTTTCAGTTGGCTTTGCTCATGGTGAAGGATCTGGAATCATCAATGGAGGGTACACAGCAGATCACAGTTAAATTCACACATTAATTGCTATGATGTACGTTCTAAAAAAAGATGATACAGTCTCACCTCTTGTCTCCAGGCCTGGCATGTTAGGATCAAACATGGGCAACTACCCCTGGCTTGCCGACTCTTGGCCTGCTCCCAACCTCACACATAACAGCAAAGACTCAGTCAACTGTTGCTCTGGCAAGCTGGACTCAGACAGATATTATAATGGTAAGAGCTCTGTGACTTTTAAAGTAGGTCATTGGTGGAATAATACGTTTTTAGATTACGGAGTAGATGATTGTCGTCACTTATGTAACACGGTCCGTTGCTGTCCGGCAGTTGGCATCCACAGTTACCCGAGCCAGTCGGAGAAATACAGCACAGCATCCAATGACAGCCCCATCTACAGCACCATTAACACAGCTGCTGAGGAGGACTTGTTGGCGTATTATGACACCTACTCCAGCACGTCCTACACCCAGGGTCCCGACCCGTACACCAGCACCCCAGTACTGTCAAACAACGGCCTGGTGGGTCTGGACCACGACCTGGACCAGTGGACCATCCAGTCTGGTCAGTCTGGGTCTGAATATGCCAAGCTCCAGTATACCAGGACGACAGATGGTAAAGGTATTCTGCAGATAGTCATGCACTGATTTGCATTGTGTTGATTGAATGCACACATATTGCAACTCATAAAAAACATTGTTCAATGCTGTTTTGATTCTTACCATATAAAGATCAATAACTTTTGTGTTTTTTCTTTGTAGACAAACTGGTGAAACAGAGATCTACTGGGTCTTCATCCAAGCCTCTGAACTGGGTGGATGTTCTGTCTGTGCCCCTCCCTGCCAACACAGACAGAGGTCATACAAAGAGAGACCAGGATGAGGAGCGATCCAGGTAAGGCTTATCAAGGCTCTTTTTGTCCTACAGTATGATTGCCTTTTGCACCGTGTGAATTTTCATTCAGAAATTATTGCAGGTTATTATTAGATTCAAGGCTTCTGACTTCAAGTACATGACAGAGAGAGTTAGGGCAGATGGATATCAAACCTGCCCTATAACTCAGCCAAGGCTGTCAAACAAAACTTGAGTGAAGTTTGAGGAGTTTTGAAATTAACAGTTATGTCTGCAGGCAGTGAGTAGATTGTGCATTGAGGTTATGGAAGGGAGCGTCTTGTCTAACGAGTTCTGACAGATTAGATTGTGGACATAACGGGGTGGGATTCGAGCGCTGTTCTGGCTGTGGTGTGTCTTTTGTAATGACAGTGGCCACCATCTGACAGTCTGGATTAGTAGTTTCCATTTTCAATGACACGTCCATCATTAAATTAGCCCTGACGGCACTGAAGTGACAACATAAATCACTGAGGTAGTTCTCATCCTCTGTAACTCTATATTGGTCCCCTTTTTATGCTAACTTGGATTTGTCAAGTGGGTTGCAATAGAGATCTCTCTTTTGGAAAGATTACGGCTATTAAAGTTAAAATTAACAAGTTTTGTCAAGTCTAATCAAGTTTATTTATATAGCCATTCATCACAAAGCATGTTTCCAAGGACTTTACAGAAAATGAGCCTCCCTAGATCTAACCAATGAACAATCATTTACAAATCAAAGTTATGTCAGTCTACAAACACCACCACTTCAGTGAAGACAAGGAAAGACTCTGAAATAAACCAAATTAGGTGAAAAAAATGTCATAAAATGGAGTGGAATGGAAAAAAGTAAAATGGATGCAAACAGCAATGACAATAATATATGAAAAAAGCAATTAAGACAAAAAGCAAAGCCATGAAAAAAGAGAGAAATAACTTGCATAATTCCATAGCCAGCTCTATCACTTCATATCTGGGTAGTTGACAATGTTTCCCTCTAAGATGCATACTCACCGTATTGTCACTGTCTCTCCTCCAGCTCTGAAGAGGACAATGAGGACTGGTGTCCTCCACTGCCGGCCAGAACTTACCTGATGGACAATTCGAGGGAGGAGCTGTCCAGAGGAGAGGAGCTGTCCTACAGTCTGCAGTCTGCAGCCACACTGCCTTCTCCCCCACAACAAGACACACACAAGCCCACTGACAGTCCACGGCTGCAGCACTTTGATCTGCTGGCCCGCCACCGGTCAGGTTCCCAGGTCACCCAGTCCAACCCAGATCTGTTTGCCAACAAGGAGGTCCGAGATGTCCGTGATGTGTACCACACCAGCCAATGGGCAGATGATTTCAAGGGGCAGACCCTTGGCAAAGGTTGGCTGATCTCTGTTTCAGACCACAGTATTTTGTTTTATTCTATGTTTGGAACAGTGCTTTGCCTTACATCCTTGAAAGGGACTTTCAGAGACTCAGTCAGCGCACAACCACACGGTGTCATGTATAATTTAGTTCATGATGTTACCTAACAGAAAGTATTTGTACATGAAAGTGAAGTTAGATTAATTCTAAGTGTAGCTCAGTATTCCTTAGGTCCCCTAAGTTTCCAGAGGGTGACATCAGTGTGCTTTCTTGTCAGGACAATCTCCTGCTCTGCCTGCCGAGTTGAGCCCTGCAGTCCCGGCACACAGATCCAGGACTAAGAAGAAAACGCCCAAGGATGGACAACTCAGGCGAGAACTACACAACCAAGCAGGTATGACACATACTTTGTAGTGCTACTTACTTCTGTTTTATGTTCTCCACTTGAGAAAAGGATGAGGAATAGAGGGCTATACATTAGGTTATACATGAGAGGGGTACAAGTTTGAGCCCGCATTACATCTGGTCCGATAATGTTTATCAAGTTATGATATATTGCTAATGTACGTCACAGGCATTTAAAACAGTATTT